>CAWUFW010020233.1:0-157901 GCA_963921515.1 Calotriton arnoldi | reverse complement strand
GCAGCTCTCTTGCTTTTTTCTGCACCACATTGCCTCTTTCTCCACCCCTCTTCCCTCTTTCTTCACTCCTGTTGCCTCTTTATGCACCTCTGTTCCTTCTTTCTGCACTTCTTTGTTTCTTGCAGCACATCTCTTTGCTTCTTTCTGCACCACATGTTCCTCTTTCTGCACCCCTCTTCCCTATTTTTGTACCTCTCTTCCCTCTTTCTGCACCTCTGTTGCTTCTTTCTGCACCCTCTTCCCTCTTTCTGTACTCCTCTCTTGCCTCTTTCTGCACCTCTCTTGCTTCTTTCTGCACCCTCCAGCCACTTTCTCCACCCCTGTTCCCGCTTTTTGCATCTCTGTTGCTTCTTTCTGCACTCCTTGCCTCTTTCTGCACCTCTCTGTTCCTTCTTTCTGCACTTCTCTTGTTTTTTTATGCACCTCTCTTCCCTCTTTCTGCACCCCTCTTGCCTCTTTCTGCACCTCTCTTGCTTTTTCTGCACCCCTCTTGTCACTTTCTCCACCCCTGTTCCCCCCTTTTTACATCTCTGTTGTTTCTTTCTGCACTTCTCTTGCCACTTTTTCCACCCCTCATCCCTCTTTCTGCACCTCTGTTGCTTCTATCTGCACTTCTCTTGCTTCTTTCTGCACCTCTGTCCCTTCTTTCTGCAACACTTGTGCCTTCTTTCTATACCCCTCTTCCCTCTTTCTGTATCCCTCCTGCCTCTTTCTGCACCTCTGTTCCTTCTTTTCTGCACTTCTTTTTTTCTTTCTGCATCCTCTTGCCTCTTTCTCAACCCTCTTCCCCCTTTCTGCATCTCTGTTGATTTTTTCTGCACTTCTCTTGTCTCTTTCTACACCCCTCTTCCCTCTTTCTGCACCTCTTGTTGCTTTCTGCACCTCTCTTGCTTCTTTCTCCACCCCTCGTGCCTCTCTTACACCCCTCTTCCCACACACCCTCTTGCCCTCTTTCTGTACCTCTGTTCCTTCTCTCTGCACTTCTTTTGTTTCTTTCTGCACCTGTCACTTCTTTCTGCACCCCTTTTGCCTCATTCTGCTCCCTTCTTCCCTCTTTCTGCACCCCTCTTGCCTCTTTCACACCCCCTCTTCCCCCCTTTGTGCACCCTCTTGCCTCTTTCTGCACCTCTGTTCCTTCTTTCTGCACTTCTTCTGTTTCTTTCTGCAGCTCTCTTGCTTCTATCTGCACCTCCTGCCTCTTTCTCCACCCATCCACTCTCTTTCTGCACCCCTTTGCCTCTTTCTGCACCTCTGTTCTTTCTTTCTGCACTTCTTTTGTTTTTTCTGCACCTCTGTTGCTTCTTTCTGCACTCCTCTTGCTTCTTTCTGTACTCCTCATGCCTCTTTCACACCTCTCTCTTCCTCTTTGTGCACCCCTCTTGCCTCTTTTCTGCACCTCTGTTCCTTATTTCTGCACTTCTTTTCTTTCTTTCTGCCCCTCCCGCTTCTTTCTGCACCCCTTTGCCTCTTTCTGCACCCTCTAGCCTCTTTCTGCACCTCTGTTCCTACTTTCTGCACTTCTTTTGTTTCTTTCTGCAGCTCTCTTGCTTTTTTCTGCACTTCTTTTGTTTCTTGCTGCACATCTCTTGTTTCTTTCTGCACCCCTCGCGCCTCTTTCTGCACCCCTCTTCCCTATTTTTGCACCCCTCTTCTGTTTTTCTGCACCTCTCTTGCTTCTTTCTGCACACCTCTTGCCACTTTCTCCACCTCTTTTCCCCCTTTTTGCATCTCTGTTGCTCCTTTCTGCACTCCTCTTGCCTCTTTCTGCTCCTCTGTTCCTTATTTCTGCACCTCTGTTGCTTCTTTCTGCACTACTCTTGCTTCTTTCTGCACCTCTCTTGCTTTTTTCTGCACCACTCGTGCTTCTTTCTGCACCCCTATTCCCTCTTTCTGCACCCCTCTTGCCTCTTTCTGCACCTCTCTTGCTTCTTTCTGCACCCATATTGCCACTTTCTCCACCCCTGTTCCCCTTCTGCATCTCTGTTGCTTCTTTCTGCACTCCTCTTGCCTCTTTCTGCACCTCTGTTCCTTCTTTCTGCACTTCTCTTGCTTCTTTATGCACCTCTTGTGCTTCTTTCTGCAACCCTCTTCCCTCTTTCTGCACCCCCTTCTTGTCTCTTTCTGCAACTCTCTTGCTTCTTTCTGCACCCTCTTGCTTCTTTCTCCATCCCTCTTTCCCCTTTCTACATCTCAGTTGCTTCTTTCTGCACTTCTCTTGCTTCTTTCTGCAACTCTGTCCCTTCTTTCTGCAACCCTTGTGCCTCTTTCTGCACCCTCTTGCTTCTTCCTGCACCCTCTTGCTTCTTTCTCCATCCCTCTTTCCCCTTTCTACATCTCTGTTGATTCTTTCTGCACTTCTCTTGTCTCTTTCGCCACTCCCTCTTTCTGCACCTCTGTTGCTTTCTTCACAACTCTTGCTTCTTTCTGCACCCTCGTGCCTCTTTCTACACCCCTCTTCCCGCACCCCTCTTACCTCTTTCTGCACCTCTGTTCTTTCTTTCGGAACATCTTCTGTTTCTTTCTGCACCTATCACTTCTTTCTGAATCCCTTTTGCATCTTTCTGCTCCCCTCTTCCATCTTTCTGCACCCCTCTTGCCTCTTTCTGCACCTCTGTTCCTTCTTTCTGCACTTCTTCTGTTTCTTTCTGCAGCTCTCTTGCTTCTTTCTGCACCCCCTTGCCACTTTCTCCACCCATCCTCCCTCTTTCTGCACCCCTGTTGCCTCTTTCTGCACCTCTGCTCTTTCTTTCTGCACTTCTTTTGTTTCTTTCTGCACATCTCTCGCTTCTTTCTGCACTCCCATGTGCCTCTTTCTGCATCCCTCTTCCTCTCTTTGCACCCCTCTTGCCTTTTTTCTGCACCTCTAATGCTTCTTTCTATACTCCTCTTGCTTCTTTCTGCACTCCTCGTGCCTCTTTCACACCCCTCTTCCCCCTTTGTGCACCCCTCTTGCCTCTTTCTGCACTTCTGTTCCTTCTTGCTGTACTTCTTTTCTTTCTTTCTGCACCCCCCGCTTCTTTCTGCACCCCTTTTGCCTCTTTCTGAACCCCTCTTGCCTCTTTCTGTACCTCTGTTCCTTCTTTCTGCATTTCTTTTGTTTCTTTCTGCAGCTCTCTTTGCTTCTTTCTGCACCCCTTGCCTGTTTCTCCACCCCTATTCCCTCTTTCTTCACCCCTGTTGCCTCTTTTCTGCACCTCTGTTCTTTCTTTTCTGCACTTCTTTTGTTTCGTGCAGCACATCTCATGCTTCTTTCTGCACCCCTCGTGCCTCTTTCTGCACCCTTCTTCCCTCTTTTTGCACCCCTCTTGCCTCTTTCTGCACCTCTGTTGTTTCTTTCTGTACTACGCTTGCTTCTTTCTGCACCTCTCTTGCTTCTTTCTGCACCACTCGTACTTCTTTCTGCACCCCTCTTCCCTCTCTTCTGCACCTCTCTTGCTTCTTTCTGCACCCATATTGCCACTTTCTCCACCCCTGTTCTCCCTTTTTGCATCTCTGTTGCTTCTTTCTGCACTCCTCTTGCCTCTTTCTGCACCTCTGTTCCTTCTTTCTGCACTTCTGTTGATTCTTTCTGCACCTCTTGTGCTTTTTTCTGCATCCCTCTTCCCTCTTTCTGCACATCTCTTGCTCTCTTTCTGCACCTCTCTTGCTTCTTTCTGCACCCCTCTTGCCACTTTCTTCACCCCTGTTCCCCCTTTCTGCATCTGTGTTGATTCTTTCTGCACTCTCTCTTGTCTCTTTCTCCACCCCTCTTCCCTCTTTCTGCACCTTTGTTGCTTTCTGCACCTCTCTTGCTTCTTTCTGCCCCCTCATGCCTCTTTCTACACCCCTCTTTCCGCACCCCTCTTACCTCTTTCTGCATCTCTGTTCTTTCTTTTGGAACCTCTTTTGTTTCTTTCTGCACCTTTCACTACTTTCTGCTCCCTCTTCCCTCTTTCTGCACCCCTCTTGCCTCTTTCTGCACCTCTGTTTCTTCTTTCTGCACTTCTTCTGTTTCTTCCTGCAGCTCTCTTGCTTCTTTCTGCACCCCCTTGCCTCTTTCTCCACCCATCGTCCTCTTTCTGCACTCGCTGTTGCCTCTTTCTGTACCTCTGTTCCTCCTTTCTGCATGTCTTTTGTTTCTTTCTGCAGCTCTCTTGCTTCTTTCTGCACCACTTGGCTGTTTCTCCACTCCTCTTTCCTCTTTCTTCACCCTTGTTGCCTCTTTATGCACCTCTGTTCTTTCTTTATGCACTTCTTTTGTCTCTTGCAGCACATCTCATGCTTCTTTCTGCACCCCTCGTGCCTCTTTCTACACCCTTCTTCCCTCTTTTTGCACCCTCTCTTGCCTCTTTCTGCACCTCCTGTTGTTTCTTTCTGCACTACCCTTGCTTCTTTCTTCACCTCTCTTGCTTCTTTCTGCACCACTTGTGCTTCTTTCTGCACCCCTCTTCCCTCTTTCTGCATCCCTCTTGCCTCTTTCTCCACCTCTCTTGCTTCTTTCTGCACCCATATTGCCACAGTCTCCACCCCTGTTCCCCTTTTTGCATCTCTGTTGCTTCTTTCTGCACTCCTCTTGCCTCTTTCTGCACCTCTGTTCCTTCTTTCTGCACTTCTCTTGCTTCTTTCTGCACTGCTTGTGCTTCTTTCTGCACCTCTGTCCCTTCTTTCTGTAACCCTTGTGCCTCTTTCTGCACCCCTCTTCCTTCTTCATGCACCCCTCTTGCTTCTTTCTGCACCCCTCTTCCCTCTTTCTGCACCCTCTTGCCTCTTTCTGCACCTCTCTTGCTTCTTCCTGTACCCTCTTTGCCACTTTCTCCACCCCTGTTCCCCTTTTTGCATCTCTATTGCTTGTTTCTGCACTTCTCTTGTCTCTTTATCCACCCCTCATCCCTATTTCTGCACCTCTGTTGCTTTCTGCACCTCTCTTGCTTCTTTCTGCACCCCTCGTGCCTCTTTTCACACCCCTCTTCCCACACCCCTCTTAACTCTTTCTGCACCTCTGTTCTTTCTTTTCGGAACATCTTTTGTTTCTTTCTGCTCCTGTCACTTCTTTCTGCACCCCTTTGCCTCTTTCTACTCCTCTCTTCCTCTTTATGCACCCCTCTTGCCTCTTTCTGCACCTCTGTTCCTTCTTTCTGCACTTCTTCTGTTTCTTTCTGCAGCTCTCTTGCTTCTTTCTGCACTCCCTTGCCTCTTTCTCCACCCATCCACCCTCTTTCTGCACCCCCTGTTGCCTCTTTCTGCACTCTCTGTTCTTTCTTTCTGCACTTCTTTTGTTTCTTTCTGCACATCTCTTGCTTCTTTCTGCACCACACGTGCCTCTTTCTGCACCCTCTTCCCTCTTTTTTACCCTCTTCCCATTTTCTGCACCTCCGTTGCTTCTTTCTCACACCTCGTGCCTCTTTCACACCCCCTCTTCCCTCTTGTGCACCCCTCTTGCCTCTTTCTGCACCTCTGTTCCTTCTTGCTGTACTTCTTTTCTTTCTTTCTGCACCTCCCGCTTCTTTCTGCACCCCTTTTGCCTCTTTCTTCACCCCTCTTGCATCTTTCTGCACCTCTGTTCCTTCTTTCTGCATTTCTTTTGTTTCTTTCTGCAGATCTCTTGCTTTTTTCTGCACCTCATGCCTTTTTCTCCACCCCTCTTCCCTCTTTCTTCACCCCTGTTGCCTCTTTCTGCACATCTGTTCTTTCTTTCTGCACTTCTTTTGTTTCTTGCAGCACAGCTCATGCTCTTTTCTGCACCCCTCGTGCCTCTTTCTGCACCCTTCTTCCCTCTTTTGCACCCCTCTTGCCTCTTTCTGCACCTCTGTTGTTTCTTTCTGCACTACTCTTGCTTCTTTGTGCACCTCACTTGCTACTTTCTGCACCTCACTTGCTTCTTTCTGCACCACTCGTGCTTCTTTCTGCACCCTTCTTCCTCTTTCTGCACTCTCTGTTGCTTCTTTCTGCACTTCTCTTGCTTCTTTCTGCACCTCTGTCCCTTCTTTCTGCAACCCTTGTGCCTCTTTCTGCACCCTTCTTCCCTCTTTCTGCACTCCTCTTGCCTCTTTATGCACCCCTCTTCCCTCTTTCTGCACCCCTCCTGCCTCTTTCTGCACCCCTCCTGCCTCTTTCTGCACCTCTGTTCCTTCTTTCTGTACTTCTTTTGTTTCTTTCTGCACCCCTCTTGCCGTTTTCTCACCCTCCTCCCCCTTTCTGCATCTCAGTAGATTCTTTCTGCAACTCTCTTGCTTCTTTCTGTATCCGTCTTGCCTCTTTCTCCACCCCACTTCCCCCTTTCTGCATCTCTGTTGCTTCTTTCTGCACTTCTCTTGCTTCTTTCTGCACCTCTCTTGCTTCTTTCTGCACCCCTCGTGCCTCTTTCTGCACCCCTCTTCCCTCTTTCTGCACTTCCTCTGTTTCTTTCTGCACCCCCTGGCCTCTTATTCCACCCCTCCACTCTCTTTCTGCATCGCTGTTGCCTCTTTCTGAACCTCTGTTCTTTCTTTCTGCACTTCTTTTGTTTCTTTCTGCACCTCTCTTGCTTCTTTCTGCACCTCTCTTGCTGTTTTCTGCACCCCCGCGTTCCTCTTTCTGCACTCTCTATTGCTTCTTTCTGCACTTCTTTTGCGTCTTTCTGCACTTCTCTTGCTGATTTCTGCACCTTTCTTGCTTCTTTCTGCACCACTCGTGCCTCTTTCTGCACCCCTCTTCCCTTTCTGCACCACTCGTGCCTCTTTCTGCACCTGTGTTCCTTGTATCTGTACATCTTTTGATTCTTTCTGCACTTCTTGTTTTTTCTGTACATCTCTTGCTTCTTTCTGCACCCCATGTGCCTCTTTCTGTACCCCTCTTCCTTCTTTTTGCACCCTCTTGCCTCTTTCTGCACCTCTGTTGCTTCTTTCTGCACTTCTCTTGCTTCTTTCTGCACCCCTAGTGCCTCTTTCTGTACCCCTCTTCCCTCTTTGTGCACCCCTCTTGCCTCTTTCTGCACCTCTGTTCCTTATTTCTGCACTTCTTTTCTTTCCTTCTGCCCCTCCCGCTTCTTTCTGCACCCCTTTTGCCTCTTTCTGCACCCTCTAGCCTCTTTCTGCACCTCTGTTCCTACTTTCTGCACTTCTTTTGTTTCTTTCTGCAGCTCTCTTGCTTTTTTCTGCACTTCTTTTGTTTCTTGCTGCACATCTCTTGTTTCTTTCTGCACCCCTCGCGCCTCTTTTCTGCACCCCTCTTCCCTATTTTTGCACCCCTCTTCTGTTTTTCTGCACCTCTTTGCTTCTTTCTGCACACCTCTTGCCACTTTCTCCACCTCTTTTCCCCTTTTTGCATCTCTGTTGCTCCTTTTCTGCACTCCTCTTGCCTCTTTCTGCTCCTCTGTTCCTTATTTCTGCACCTCTGTTGCTTCTTTCTGCACCACTCTTGCTTCTTTCTGCACCTCTCTTGCTTTTTTCTGCACCACTCGTGCTTCTTTCTGCACCCCTATTCTCTCTTTCTGCACCCCTCTTGCCTCTTTCTGCACCTCTCTTGCTTCTTTCTGCACCCATATTGCCACTTTCTCCACCCCTGTTCCCCCTTCTTGCATCTCTGTTGCTTCTTTCTGCACTCCTCTTGCCTCTTTCTGCACCTCTGTTCCTTCTTTCTGCACTTCTCTTGCTTCTTTATGCACCTCTTGTGCTTCTTTCTGCAACCCTCTTCCCTCTTTCTGCACCCCTCTTGTCTCTTTCTGCAACTCTCTTGCTTCTTTCTGCACCCCTCTTGCTTCTTTCTCCATCCCTCTTTCCCCTTTCTACATCTCAGTTGCTTCTTTCTGCACTTCTCTTGCTTCTTTCTGCAACTCTGTCCCTTCTTTCTGCAACCCTTGTGCCTCTTTCTGCACCCCTCTTGCTTCTTCCTGCACCCCTCTTGCTTCTTTCTCCATCCCTCTTTCCCCTTTCTACATCTCTGTTGATTCTTTCTGCACTTCTCTTGTCTCTTTCGCCACCCCTCTTTCTGCACCTCTGTTGCTTTCTTCACAACTCTTGCTTCTTTCTGCACCCCTCGTGCCTCTTTCACACCCCTCTTCCCGCACCCCTCTTACCTCTTTCTGCACCTCTGTTCTTTCTTTCGGAACATCTTCTGTTTCTTTCTGCACCTATCACTTTCTTTCTGAATCCCTTTTGCATCTTTTCTGCTCCCCTCTTCCATCTTTCTGCACCCTCTTGCCTCTTTCTGCACCTCTGTTCCTTCTTTCTGCACTTCTTCTGTTTCTTTCTGCAGCTCTCTTGCTTCTTTCTGCACCCCCTTGCCACTTTCTCCACCCATCCTCCCTCTTTCTGCACCCCTGTTGCCTCTTTCTGCACCTCTGCTCTTTCTTTCTGCACTTCTTTTGTTTCTTTCTGCACATCTCTCGCTTCTTTCTGCACCCCACGTGCCTCTTTCTGCATCCCTCTTCCCTCTTTTTGCACCCCTCTTGCCTTTTTCTGCACCTCTAATGCTTCTTTCTATACTCCTCTTGCTTCTTTCTGCACTCCTCGTGCCTCTTTCACACCCCTCTTCCCCCTTTGTGCACCCCTCTTGCCTCTTTCTGCACTTCTGTTCCTTCTTGCTGTACTTCTTTTCTTTCTTTCTGCACCCCCCGCTTCTTTCTGCACCCCTTTTGCCTCTTTCTGAACCCCTCTTGCCTCTTTCTGTACCTCTGTTCCTTCTTTCTGCATTTCTTTTGTTTCTTTCTGCAGCTCTCTTGCTTCTTTCTGCACCCCTTGCCTGTTTCTCCACCCCTATTCCCTCTTTCTTCACCCCTGTTGCCTCTTTCTGCACCTCTGTTCTTTCTTTCTGCACTTCTTTTGTTTCGTGCAGCACATCTCATGCTTCTTTCTGCACCCCTCGTGCCTCTTTCTGCACCCTTCTTCCCTCTTTTTGCACCCCTCTTGCCTCTTTCTGCACCTCTGTTGTTTCTTTCTGTACTACGCTTGCTTCTTTCTGCACCTCTCTTGCTTCTTTCTGCACCACTCGTACTTCTTTCTGCACCCCTCTTCCCTCTCTTCTGCACCTCTCTTGCTTCTTTCTGCACCCATATTGCCACTTTCTCCACCCCTGTTCTCCCTTTTTGCATCTCTGTTGCTTCTTTCTGCACTCCTCTTGCCTCTTTCTGCACCTCTGTTCCTTCTTTCTGCACTTCTGTTGATTCTTTCTGCACCTCTTGTGCTTTTTTCTGCATCCCTCTTCCCTCTTTCTGCACATCTCTTGCCTCTTTCTGCACCTCTCTTGCTTCTTTCTGCACCCCTCTTGCCACTTTCTTCACCCCTGTTCCCCCTTTCTGCATCTGTGTTGATTCTTTCTGCACTTCTCTTGTCTCTTTCTCCACCCCTCTTCCCTCTTTCTGCACCTTTGTTGCTTTCTGCACCTCTCTTGCTTCTTTCTGCCCCCTCATGCCTCTTTCACACCCCTCTTTCCGCACCCCTCTTACCTCTTTCTGCATCTCTGTTCTTTCTTTTGGAACCTCTTTTGTTTCTTTCTGCACCTTTCACTACTTTCTGCTCCCCTCTTCCCTCTTTCTGCACCCCTCTTGCCTCTTTCTGCACCTCTGTTTCTTCTTTCTGCACTTCTTCTGTTTCTTCCTGCAGCTCTCTTGCTTCTTTCTGCACCCCCTTGCCTCTTTCTCCACGCATCGTCCCTCTTTCTGCACCGCTGTTGCCTCTTTCTGTACCTCTGTTCCTTCTTTCTGCATGTCTTTTGTTTCTTTCTGCAGCTCTCTTGCTTCTTTCTGCACCACTTGGCTGTTTCTCCACCCCTCTTCCCTCTTTCTTCACCCTTGTTGCCTCTTTATGCACCTCTGTTCTTTCTTTATGCACTTCTTTTGTCTCTTGCAGCACATCTCATGCTTCTTTCTGCACCCCTCGTGCCTCTTTCTACACCCTTCTTCCCTCTTTTTGCACCCCTCTTGCCTCTTTCTGCACCTCTGTTGTTTCTTTCTGCACTACCCTTGCTTCTTTCTTCACCTCTCTTGCTTCTTTCTGCACCACTTGTGCTTCTTTCTGCACCCCTCTTCCCTCTTTCTGCATCCCTCTTGCCTCTTTCTCCACCTCTCTTGCTTCTTTCTGCACCCATATTGCCACAGTCTCCACCCCTGTTCCCCCTTTTTGCATCTCTGTTGCTTCTTTCTGCACTCCTCTTGCCTCTTTCTGCACCTCTGTTCCTTCTTTCTGCACTTCTCTTGCTTCTTTCTGCACTGCTTGTGCTTCTTTCTGCACCTCTGTCCCTTCTTTCTGTAACCCTTGTGCCTCTTTCTGCACCCCTCTTCCTTCTTCATGCACCCCTCTTGCTTCTTTCTGCACCCCTCTTCCCTCTTTCTGCACCCCTCTTGCCTCTTTCTGCACCTCTCTTGCTTCTTCCTGTACCCCTCTTGCCACTTTCTCCACCCCTGTTCCCCCTTTTTGCATCTCTATTGCTTGTTTCTGCACTTCTCTTGTCTCTTTATCCACCCCTCATCCCTATTTCTGCACCTCTGTTGCTTTCTGCACCTCTCTTGCTTCTTTCTGCACCCCTCGTGCCTCTTTCACACCCCTCTTCCCACACCCCTCTTACCTCTTTCTGCACCTCTGTTCTTTCTTTCGGAACATCTTTTGTTTCTTTCTGCTCCTGTCACTTCTTTCTGCACCCCTTTTGCCTCTTTCTACTCCCCTCTTCCCTCTTTATGCACCCCTCTTGCCTCTTTCTGCACCTCTGTTCCTTCTTTCTGCACTTCTTCTGTTTCTTTCTGCAGCTCTCTTGCTTCTTTCTGCACTCCCTTGCCTCTTTCTCCACCCATCCACCCTCTTTCTGCACCCCCTGTTGCCTCTTTCTGCACCTCTGTTCTTTCTTTCTGCACTTCTTTTGTTTCTTTCTGCACATCTCTTGCTTCTTTCTGCACCACACGTGCCTCTTTCTGCACCCCTCTTCCCTCTTTTTTTACCCCTCTTCCCATTTTCTGCACCTCCGTTGCTTCTTTCTACACTCCTCGTGCCTCTTTCACACCCCTCTTCCCTCTTTGTGCACCCCTCTTGCCTCTTTCTGCACCTCTGTTCCTTCTTGCTGTACTTCTTTTCTTTCTTTCTGCACCTCCCGCTTCTTTCTGCACCCCTTTTGCCTCTTTCTTCACCCCTCTTGCATCTTTCTGCACCTCTGTTCCTTCTTTCTGCATTTCTTTTGTTTCTTTCTGCAGATCTCTTGCTTTTTTCTGCACCTCATGCCTTTTTCTCCACCCTCTTCCCTCTTTCTTCACCCCTGTTGCCTCTTTCTGCACATCTGTTCTTTCTTTCTGCACTTCTTTTGTTTCTTGCAGCACAGCTCATGCTCTTTTCTGCACCCCTCGTGCCTCTTTCTGCACCCTTCTTCCCTCTTTTTGCACCCCTCTTGCCTCTTTCTGCACCTCTGTTGTTTCTTTCTGCACTACTCTTGCTTCTTTGTGCACCTCACTTGCTACTTTCTGCACCTCACTTGCTTCTTTCTGCACCACTCGTGCTTCTTTCTGCACCCTTCTTCCCTCTTTCTGCACCTCTGTTGCTTCTTTCTGCACTTCTCTTGCTTCTTTCTGCACCTCTGTCCCTTCTTTCTGCAACCCTTGTGCCTCTTTCTGCACCCTTCTTCCCTCTTTCTGCACTCCTCTTGCCTCTTTATGCACCCCTCTTCCCTCTTTCTGCACCCCTCCTGCCTCTTTCTGCACCCCTCCTGCCTCTTTCTGCACCTCTGTTCCTTCTTTCTGTACTTCTTTTGTTTCTTTCTGCACCCCTCTTGCCGTTTTCTCTACCCCTCCTCCCCCTTTCTGCATCTCAGTAGATTCTTTCTGCAACTCTCTTGCTTCTTTCTGTATCCGTCTTGCCTCTTTCTCCACCCCACTTCCCCCTTTCTGCATCTCTGTTGCTTCTTTCTGCACTTCTCTTGCTTCTTTCTGCACCTCTCTTGCTTCTTTCTGCACCCCTCGTGCCTCTTTCTGCACCCCTCTTCCCTCTTTCTGCACTTCCTCTGTTTCTTTCTGCACCCCCTGGCCTCTTATTCCACCCCTCCACTCTCTTTCTGCATCGCTGTTGCCTCTTTCTGAACCTCTGTTCTTTCTTTCTGCACTTCTTTTGTTTCTTTCTGCACCTCTCTTGCTTCTTTCTGCACCTCTCTTGCTGTTTTCTGCACCCCGCGTTCCTCTTTCTGCACCTCTATTGCTTCTTTCTGCACTTCTTTTGCGTCTTTCTGCACTTCTCTTGCTGATTTCTGCACCTTTCTTGCTTCTTTCTGCACCACTCGTGCCTCTTTCTGCACCCCTCTTCCCCCTTTCTGCACCACTCGTGCCTCTTTCTGCACCTGTGTTCCTTGTATCTGTACATCTTTTGATTCTTTCTGCACTTCTTTTGTTTTTTCTGTACATCTCTTGCTTCTTTCTGCACCCCATGTGCCTCTTTCTGTACCCCTCTTCCTTCTTTTTGCACCCCTCTTGCCTCTTTCTGCACCTCTGTTGCTTCTTTCTGCACTCCTCTTGCTTCTTTCTGCACCCCTAGTGCCTCTTTCTGTACCCCTCTTCCCTCTTTGCGCACCCCTCTTGCCACTTTCTGCACCTCTGTTGCTTCTTTCTGCAGTCCTCTTGCTTCTTTCTACACATCTCTTGCTTCTTTCTGCACCACTCGTACTTATTTCTGTACCCCTCTTCCCTCTTTCTTCACCACTCTTCCCTCTTTCTGCACCTCTGTTCCTTCTTTCTGCACCTCTCTTGCTTCTTTCCGTACCCCTCTTGCCACTTTCTCTACCCCTACTCCCCCTTTTTGCATCTCTGTTGCTTCTTTCTGCACCTCTCTTGCCTCTTTATCCAGCCCTCATCCCTCTTTCTGCACCTCTGTTGCTTCTTTCTGAACTTCTCTTGCTTCTTTCTTCACCTCTGTCCCTTCTTTCTGCAACCCTTGTGCCTCTATCTGCACCCTTCTTCCATCTTTGTGCACCTCTCTTGCCTCTTTGTGCACCTCTGTTCCTTCTTTCTGCACTTCTTTTGTTTCTTTCTGCAACTCTCTTGCTTCTTTCTTCACACCTCTTGCTTCTTTCTGTACTCCTTGTGCCTCTTTCACACCCCTCTTCCCTCTTTCTGCACCCCTCTTGCCTCTTTCTGTAACTCTGTTCCTTCTTTCTGCACTTCTTTAGTTTTTTCTGCACCTCTCTTGTTTCTTTCTGTATCCCTCTTGCCTCATTCTCCACCCCACTCCCCCTTTCTGCATCTCTGTTGCTTCTTTATGCATCTCTCTTGCTTCTTTCTGCACCCCTCGTGCCTCTTTGTGCCCCCCTCATCCCTCTTTCTGCACTCCTCTTGCCTCTTTCTGCACCTCTGTTGCTTCTTTCTGCACTTCCTTTGTTATTTTCTGCACCCTTCTTACCTCTTTCTGCACCTCTGTTCCTTCTTTCTGCACTTCTTTTGTTTCTTTCTGCACCCCTCTTGCCACTTTCTCTACCCTATTCCCCCTTTTTGCAACTCTGTTGCTTCTTTCTGCACTTCTCTTGCCACTGCAATGTGATGTCATCAGTGATGTCACTGACCATGTCATGAGTGATGTAATATGTGACGTCATCATCAGTGCATTGCGGGGGCGCGAGTTATAGTTAGCTCAACTAACTATAACGGCCACATTTCTCTGGTTTTGTACGAGTGAAATGTCCAACTAACTATAACGTCCCTGAAACCTGTGGTTTTTTCAGTGAATATTTATATATAGATTTGAACTGCTCTGTGTTCAACAAAGAGGTCTACATGTTTCAGCCCGGTCGCAGTTCAGTACCGAGACGGGGTACCGACGGAGAGAGCAGGGCCCCCTTCCCTGAGCTGTCACCAGATTGAGGTGTGGCCGCTTGTCCAAGAACTTTGGGTACAACCAGTAAAATACGAAAATTGAAATTGAAGGGATAACTGGTTTGATACCATCACAGTTTATACACTCTTTTGTCACTGGCAGCAGCAATCTTCTTTAGGTCCTGACGAAAGCCCTGATACCTCTTGGATTAATTAGGGCTGAAACATGTAGACCTCTTTGTTGAACACAGAGCAGTTCAAATCTAAACTGCTTGTTGCACTGTCTTTTTAACCCTGTCAGTTGGAACAAGCTATTACATTTTTTTTTGTTCCTGACTAGGCAGTTTTAGCTTCACTACCTCACTAGTTATATTTATTTTGCGCTGCGCCCTCACCATTTCCCTTGGAACATCTCTCATCTGTGGGATTTAGTGTATCCTCCATAGGGTAGACTAATTCAAAACATCCCTGAGCTCCCTCTTCTCAGAGAAGAGGTTGTAGCCCTTAGTGGGACTAGGTTTTCCCACTAAGAGGAAATACCCAGATGATGAAGCATGCCACCTTTGGTGGGTGAGGGTATTCTTCCTGAAAGGGATTTCTCCCACAAGGGAACTGTGTGAGACTCTAGTCCGTCACTCTATGTGCCAAGTTTTGTAAGTCTAGACCCAAGGGTTTGTTTGTGTTGCTATTGTATTCTTTAGAGGAATTTTTTCCTTGTAGGTCTCTAAATATTTTCCCTCGGACACTCCTCCCATTTTGTGTGTTATAGATAGCCTCACTTACACCTGAATAGGCTGTGCACTGCCTCTACTCAAAGAATTGCATACCCCTGTGGTTAGTCTGGAGCCAAGGCAGGGTAGGCAGGAAACCTGTGATCTTCAAGGGGAAACCTCTAGAAGGTTCTCCCACTTCCAAAGAGACACCAGGTATAAATATGGGACCTCGGAAACCAACTCTTCATTACACTTCTTGAACGGTTGAAGACTCTGCCAAGAAGGACTGCTGACCAGTGGTGGCTGGTATTTGAAGGCGGTAGGGGTGGGTGTGTCGCGGGGATGGGGAGGGTGAGGGTGAGGAGGGAATAAAGAAAAAATTAAAGTACACACTTAACTGTCTGCCGCTGCCGCCCGCCATCGCCATGGCCTACTCCCGGTCATCTTCACCCACTTCCAGGGCAGGAAGCAAGATGCACCCAGCTCCCAGCCTCCCGATAGCCAATCACAACACTGCAATGCAGGGTTGTGATTGGTCTGAGTGCCATGGTTCAGCGCTCAGACAGTGAATGGGAAGCTGGGCATGTTCTCCATGCAGGCTGTAATGCAGCCTGCATGGAGAACATGCAAAGTGCGCATGACGGTTTGAAGGGCCAAGATGTCTGGCCAAAGCGTCCTGCACACTTGGAGTGGGCAAACCACTCCTCTCCTGCCCTGCTCTGTGTGCAGAGCAGCCCCACCCCTACCCAGCTGAGCAAGGGGAAAAATAAAATTATAATAACAAAGAGTTATTAACATTTTATTTTTTCCTTTTTTGACCTGCTCAGTGGGGCGACGCTGCTGCTGACTGCTGAAAGGACTGCCGCTCTGCTAGACTGCTGCCCTGAAGGACTGCAGCCTGTTGTGGTGACCTACTATCTGCTGCCCTCTTACCTGGTTGAGAAGGACTGGACACACAACTTGTACCTGGGTCCACAGGAGTGACTCCAAGGGCTAGTCTCCTGCAACCAGCACCTAGACTTTGCAAATGTGAGTCCTACCCTGCCAAGTGGTGCCACCCCAGTCCTTGACCCTTGGAATTGGGCCTGAAGGAGCTTTGCCAGCCCATGTGTGGATCCAGTAGAACCGATGCATCTTCTCTGTTGTGTGGAGCAACCCCAAGCAGAACTGATGCATCGCCTCTGCTACAAGAAATCTCCCAGGGCAAGAACTTTGCATCAACCTTGCAGCCCACATCTGAACTGCCACTGCAGGATGCAGCCCTGGTGCAGGCCTTCGCATTGCAAACCTCTCATTGACAGCAGCATCAATGACGATGCAGGATCTCACATCGCAGCTTTGCAGCTCCTCGGAACCAATGTATTGCCTCAGCTGTGAGACTCATCCTTGATGCCAGACTTCACATCGCAAGCCTCCCTCATTGATGGCCTGCTTGACGATGACACAGGACCTCACATCACAGATTTGCAGCTCCCCGGAACTGATGCATCACTGTGGCATGGCGCACCTTGACGTGGGACATCGCAACGCTCCGCAGGAAGTATTTTAGCTACTCTTGTTCAGCGAGCCTTACTGGGTCTCTGAAGCCAGCCCATGCGCCATCACAGTCGACCTGAAATTTTGACAGATGGCACTTTGTGTTTTCTGTCGCTATTTTCACTTGAAACTTAAATCTTCATATCTCTATTTCTACTGATTTGATTTTTGATGTTTTGGTCTTGTTTTATTTACTAAAAATATTCTATTCTTCTAATCTGGTGTGTGATCCCTTCTGTGGTGTGTTTTTTCTTTGTTACTGTTTGAAGTGTTGCTCAGATTAATTTAGGATTTGCTTGTGACTTCACCCTGATAAGGACTATGGCTCCTGCTTGAGGAGGGTTTCACCCCCTCAACCAGTAACTCAATTTCTTACATTCTGTATTTAGTTACGAAGGGCGAGCATTTAGCTAACCACATCCTGAGGGGACTTCTGGGAGCTTGCTTCCACCCTTCCTTCACCAAACTAAGAGGTCCCTTCACAAGCCAAACATAGAGGAGTTCAAAGGGGCTAAACCCTACTCCTTTCTGTGGTACCTTCCTGTATGGAAAGAGTAGGCAGGGCAAGAGGGCATCCCAATTCCACCTCATAGGTTCAGGTAGACCCATAATCATGCGCAAGAGGGTCTTGTTGAACCTCTAAACAAGTCCATTGTTCTGGGGATGGTAAGGTGTGGAGAACTTGAATCTTACCCCATATTCCATTCACATGGATTTCATGTACGCAGACACAAAGCAGATTCCCGTGACTGACACAACTTACTTGGGGAAATTCACCTTGTTACTGCAGGTACAGTATGGTTTTCAGAGGAATGGCCTCAGGATACCTAGTGATATGTTCCATCAAAACCAGGATAAACCTGTTGCCCTGGGCAGTTTCTGGGTCCAGGGCCCTAACAATGTCATTGTCCACCCTCTTAGAGGGGGTGCCAATGACAGTTATGGAAGTCAGGGGAGCCTTTCCTGTCATCCCACTGGCTTGGCAGGTGAGACAAGTCCAACAGAAAGCATCTGAAGCTGTTTTCATCTAGGGCCAATAAAAGTGGGTGACAAACCTGTCAAAGGTCTTACCCTGCCCTAGATGTCCTGACAGGGGCATCTTGTGAACCTAACTTGGCCGGAAGGCCTTGTAACACTGGGGGACCACCAGCATCCGCGTGCTGCCCCATGCACCGGTGCCTTTAGATTTACTGTAAAGAAGGTTGTTCTCCCAGTAAATAAGATGATCTTCAGAGTTATCACCAGCTGCCTGGGTTTCGGCCTGCTGCCTCAGTCCCTCCAAGCTTGATCACTCTCTCAGCACCTTGCAGAACTCCTCCCTGGTGGGCTCACCCTCAACTTGCCATCCAGCAAGCCCAGGCTGGTCTCCTACAGAGGCAGTGTCCTCGCTGGGCTTCTCCGGAACCACCTCCTTTGGTACCGCAGGAACTTCGTAAGCTTGTTTCCAATGCCTCATGCCTTTCGCCTTCTTTGCAGCCACCTGGGCTATTCCTCCAGGCTGTCTTAACTCTTGCACCTGGGCAGCCATGGATGAGTGGTCATGCAGACCCACTCAGGCAACTCCAACATTTTCAGGTGCGACCTGAGCTCCACTTCCTTCCAGGCAGTGTGCACCAAGTCATTTCCTAGCAAACAATCCACAGGCATGGCAGGGCTCACAGCTACCTTAAGAGAACCTGAGACTCCCCCTTGCTTGAAGGGAACCAGAGCCATCAGGTAGTGGCTCTCATGGTTGTCTGCTACTACAACGTGGTGACATTTATCAGGTATCACCTGCTCTGAAGAGTCACCAGATGACATCTAATAGTAGTCCTTCTGACTCCTGTGTCTCTTAGAGCCTCCACCCTATGCCCATTGATAGTGAAACACTGCCTATACTTGGAAGTATTAGCAGGCAAGTGGACCTTAGGTACCAACTAGAAACCCTAAGGTAAGCTGGCTTACATTAAACTATTTCAAATAACTTTTTGCAACAAATTACTCTTTGCATTTTATTGTGTTTAATTCTGTACTAAAGATTCTCCTTTTAATCTTGAACCACATTATCTCTTTCATAAGAAGAATCAAGACACCGAAAGCTTTTTTTCTTTGAAGGGTGATGATGTGACCATGCTTCACAAGAAATAATCTGTGCCATACATAAAAAGCACAGGGCAAGTCACCTCAGTATTCCATGATCCCATAAAGAAACTCAGCCTTCGGTTTCATTCCTCTACATTGTCAAGTGACTTGTTAGCAACTTATAATATCCTTATAACATATGGTAGGGATGCTTTATCCCAGATTTGAAAACTGCTATTAACTTCAGAATCTACAGCATGAATTAGTTGCCCAACAAGTGTACCATTTGTAATAAATATAACTGAAGTGTGAACGTGGCTACTAGTAAGCAACTTGAGATTTTTTTAATCTTCTGGGGAAATTTTATACTGCATGGGGAAAACAGTTGCTTTTTACACAGCATTAGAAGTTTAAACTGCTCTTTTCATCAAAATAGAAAGAAACTGACTGAGAAGAATACCCAAATTAAATATTTACCTTATGAATGTATGTTAGTGTGCCTGTAAGGAATTGTCTAGATACTTGATACAGATCACATAATAAAATCCTACTTGACAGTGAAATACTTTTCAGGTAATTATGGCAGCCATTTTGACCAGTGGACATATTGTTTGAATCTATTTTGTATTTTTTTGGTACCAAGATTGTGCAAGTACTTCACAGGAGAATTGACAATTAGGAGTGAAACCCCACATTGAAAATTGTTTGAAATTCTGTTACTGGTTTTGCCGTATTGCAGTTAGACCTTATCAGGCCACACTGTCCTGACAAAGCATGACGGGTCACTATGATCCAACCAAATGGCACCCATTCTAGCAGGCAGTTTCGGGCTTATTGGAAAAAAATTTCCAGGGTTGATCTTGGTTTACTTTATGGCATAGTATTAGATGTGACCACCACTCTTGCTAGGTAAGGTTATCCTTCCACGGAACAAGAGAGTCAAGCTTCACTTGAAGAGTCGCCCAACTGTTCGTATTTTTAGTGGCTAACTTAGAGCAAGAAAACACATGTATGCAAAAAGAACTTGTGTGCAAACTCTAATTTGTTTTTAGATTATTAATATTATTAGCTGAAATCCTAGTTTGTGCTGGTGTAAATATTGTTATTTTCTTTAGAGTAAAATATCTTAAGTTTCACTTCTTTTATTTACAAAGCCCCCTAGGAAAGCTATCAAAAGGGGTTTATAGGGTTGTTAAACCTCCATTAAGTAATTTTAGAAAGATGTTTAAGGGGCGTGGCTTGAGCTGCCGCAAGATGGCCGCGTCTTCGTGAGGCTCCGCGCTCCGACTGGGACCTTCCCTCTTCACGGAGCGGCAACTGATGATTTTGGGTGCCATGAATTGAATTTTTCCGGGGTGCAGGGGCACAGGTAGCTGTCTTTTTTGTGTGATTTTAGCTGCTTTTTGTTCCTGTTTCCCCCGTGCCGCGTTCTCTTCAGGAGTCTCGGTTGCGCCCGCCATTTTGTTTAATGTTGAACGCGGTGGTGAGCAGGAGCTCATTCTATTCTGTCCAGACTCTGGAAATGCCTCCATTTTGCCTAGACTCTGGAAGATCTTTAATTTTTTCATACAAGTCAGCTCTCACTGATTTTTGAGGTATTCAGGTCACTATTAATTCCTCCCTGCCTCCCAGTCATAACTGGTCATTGTGACACCTCTTATTGGTCAGCATAGTGTGGAAGTGCCGTTATAAGAAAGAGGCCTTTGTCTTATTTTGGTCATCAGTAGACCTTTCTAGGCCTTACATTCCTCTCCTGGTTACTAAGTCTCTTTTGTGGCTGCGATAATCAGTGTCATCTTTCTTCATTTATATGGAGCCCCCTTCCTCTCTCAGTCAGAAGAGTTCCTCTTCCAATATGTCTTCCCTTAGCAAGGATCCTATTACTGCTGCCTCCAAACGTCAAAAGAAGGAGCCCAGTTCTCCCACTGGATCTCCATTGCCCATTACGCTTGACGACCTCATGGAGTAAATAAAGCTCATAAAACCGTTTGTGATTGACACTAACGCTACTCTTCAGAGACTAGAGGAAAAGTGGTCCAATTTTGACTCGAGAGTTTCAGTGGTGGAACAGAAGATCAGTGATACTCAAGGCTTGATTCCTCAGGTTGCAGCTATGTCCAAAGATATAGCTCTTCTCAAAATACAAGCGGAGGACTTGGAAAATCGCAATAGGCGTAATAACCTTCGAATTTATGGCATTCCTGAGGGGGAGGAGGGGTCTGACATGCTTGCCTTTTTGAAAATTCACAGTCCTAAAATAGTTGGTCTCCAGGATGGCACCACTCTTAATCTGCAACACGCCCATCGTGTTGGTCCTCGGCTCGGGAGTTCTCCCTCTACATCGTCTGTCAGTCGCCCCAGATGGATTATTGTCCTTTTTTTGGAGTACACTGAACTGCTAATGGTTCTGTCTGCGGCAAAACAAAGAAAGCAGATGTTGTGGTCTGGCCAACGAATTTCTCTCTCTCAGGATGTGGCCAAGGCCACTGCAGTTCGTCGTAAGGAGTTCCTCTCTTTTTGTCCTGCTCTTCGTTCCATGAATGCTAGATATGGTTTGGTGCATCCATGTTTTTTTTAAAGTCACCTATAAAGAAAGGACTTACTCATTTGATCGTCCTGAAGACCTACGACAATTTATATTTCGCCACAAAGGAGAGGAAATGGACTTTGAGAAAACTTGAATACTGTTTTTTCAATCATGTTTTATTTCTTTGGCTTAACATTTCTTAATTTACAGGTCCTTGTGGTCTTTGCCTTTTTGCGTTGTTATATGTCTGTTTTACTAGTGGTTGCTGTTGTTTGTCTGCCTTCACTGGAGGCTATTTCTTATTAATTATATGGTCTCTTTTCACAGATGTCTCTTGTCCCTTAAGGACACCTTTCCTCGGTTTCCTTCATCCTGTTCCTCCCCTCCGCTCCCAATGTTCATAATTTCTCCTCACATGTGGTAAGTGTTACTTTCTTCTTCATTAATTATTTTTGTATTATATGTTGGCTTGTTACAGTATTTATCACTTGATGTCCCATATGTTGTTCATATCTCCTTGGCTGCCGCTCCTTACTATGCTTTCCTTTTTCCTGTTCTTTTATCTATTGGTTCCTATCGTTTCGCGTTGACTTCGTTGACTCTGTCGTCTGTCTTCCTTTCGCAGCTCCCCGCTTCCTCATGATACCCCCTTTAGTCTTGGAATGTATCCTGTTTTTCCTGGCTGAAGTCTAGTGGCTTCCCGTCAGCTTCTCTCTGTCTACCATTTACAATCTCTTCTTTTTTCTTTCTCTATGTTTATTCTACCCTTGTTTTCTTTTTTTTGTCGTCTTTTTTGTCTTTGACTTATGGCTCTCTTCCTCCTTTTTCTCTATCCAGTCTATCATCTTTGACTATTTTCCTCCTTTTCTCTTTTCCTACTTTTTATTCTTTTCACATCCTTTCCCCTTATCTGTTTTCACTGCTCAGTTATCTATTTGTTGACTTCAAATTTTTGCTGGTTGAATTCTCAATTTTATTAATTTTAAAGTGCTCATGGTGTTGTTTATTGCCTTCCCTCTTCGTGATGACTGATAATGTTCATATTGTCTCCTGGAACGTGAAAGGTTTACGTAATCCCATCAAGAAACAAAGGGTACTTATTCATCTTTCTAGAATACATTGTAAGATTGCGATGTTACAGGAAACAAATCTTAATGATAACGATATTAACTCTCTTAAAAAACAATGGGTTGGTCATGTGTATTGTTCCCCAGCTAAAGATAGGAAAAATGGAGTGGTGACACTATTCCAAAAGTCCCTCTCTCTCACTATACAAAAGGAGGAGAGAGATGCTGATGGAAGATGGCTTCTTCTTCATCTACTTATGAACGGTTCACCTATCTCTCTCCTTAATATTTATGACCCCACTGGTATTGATTCACAGTTTTGGCAATCCATGTCACACAATCTTCACTCATGTTCTGACTCCAACTTTTAGTGGGTGGGTATTGCAATCAGGTCATGGATCCTTTCACTGACAGAAAATCCACATCTAGATACATTCCTAATAAGATGCAAAAAACCTTTTCGAGCACTATTCGTTCGAGAGGTCTGGTAGATGCATGGAGGATATATAATCCGGACTGTTTGGAATTGACTTTTTATTCTCCCACACATAATTCTACTTCTAGAATTGATTATATTTTTCTGAGCCCACACCTTCACCCTAATCTAAACTAGGCCTGGGCGGAATTTGCGTAGTCGCGTTACGCAAAGTTCTGCGAAGATGTAAAAAATCTCCGCGAGCTACACAGAATTCCGCGAGCACGTGGAATTGCTTGTTCCACCCATTCTCGATGCGTTTTTCCTGTTCGGGGACGCTGTTTGCATGCTCGGGGGGAAATATCTCGCGAACTTGCCCATGCGGTCGCCAATTGGCGCGGCCATCTTGTTTCACTTGTCCCACCCATTCGCGATGCGTGTTTCCTGTTCGCGAACGCGGATGTCCGATGGCGCGTCCGAATGACGTGTTAGCGATCGCAGACTGTCGCGGGATCGCGCGGCCGGCTACCAAAATCTCATGGCGCACATGAACGGATAGGAAAACTCGTCGGCGAACGCAGGGATCCCGGTAAGTCGCTACCGCGTGCGCGAACACGCATTTTGAAAGCGCGAACAAGGAAAAAATTCCGCTACACCGCGGATCGCGGAATTTTCGGCAATTCCGCATTCTCCGCGGAACACAGAATTGCCAAAATTCCGCAAATTCCACGAGCGGAGCAGATTTTACCGCCCAGGCCTAATCTAAACCATGCTGAAATTGGATCCATACTTATTTCTGATCACACACCTGTCTTTATCAATTTAGATCTCCCTTCTGCATCTTCCAAACCACGTAGATGGCGTTTTAATAACTATCTACTTGAAGATCCTACTTTCATCGGGCGTTTCAAAGATTTTGTTTCCAAATTTGTTTTCTTTAATGCCGGTCCTGATACACCTTTTCATATCATTTGGGATGCTTTTAAATCAACAGCTAGAGGTTTTATCATTGATTATGTGGCTGTTAAGAAGAAACAATACCTTAAGCAGTCTGCCTCCTTACTATCTTCCATTAAGCAACTGGAACACAAATATTTTTCCTCGAATGACGAGGTCGCTTTTCAGAAATTGGTCCAAGCAAAATTGAATTTTAATAGGAAATCCAAGGAGGAAGCTTCCGGGACGTTACTTAAAATTAATTCCAAATTTTATGGTGGCCGTAACAGAGCCGGTAAAATGCTGGCAAATTATTTGAAGATCAAATCTAAAAGATCTAGAATAGCTAATATCATTGATGATAATGGCGTCAATCATTTCAAGGTTGAGGAGATATTAAAATGCTATATGGATTTTTAAAAGACTTTATATACCCCGGAATCTTCTCCTTCTGATGCTGCTTTGGATGCATTTTTTGATTCGTTGCCTCCCCGATCCTCCCCCTCCCCGATTCCTCTCTATTGGATAAAGATGTGTCCCTTTCTGAGATTAAGTTAGCCGTTGCTAAGTTACCCAAAGATAAGGCACCAGGCCCGGATGGCTTTACCACTGAATTCTATTCTTGCTTCTCACAGATTCTTCTGCCCTATCTTTTATCTCTTTTTCAGCACTTTATTTCTCATAATGAGGCTTGTGGCTCCTTTCTTGAAGCCATGATTTGTTTAATCCCAAAAAAAGATAAAGATCCCTCATCCTGTGCCAATTATTGTCCTATCTCTTTAATCAATCTAGATTGTAAAGTTTTTGCAAAGGTGCTGGCCCTTCGTATTAATCAAGTAATTCCTGATTTGATTGGCCCTGAACAGACAGGGATTGTTAAAGGCAGGACATTGGCAGACAATTCTAGAACTTTTCTAAATATCATTCATCTTGCATCTAAGAGTTCTTCCCCCGTTACAGCCATAACCCTTGACGCGGAGAAAGCTTTTGATCGCATCCATTGGCTTTTTATGATGCGTGCTCTCAAATGGTATGGTTTTGGTCCCGCCATCTTGTCTCTTATTAGTCTGTTATATACTTCCCCAACCACTTCAGTTTTTGTTAATGGATCTCAATCTTCTTATTTCACTCTCCAACGGGGTACCCGTCAAGGTTGCCCTCTTTCTCCCTTGCTCTTTATCCTATCGCTTGAACCTTTTCTTCACTCTCTGCGACACTCTTCCTCCTTCCGGGGTTTTAAACACAAGGCAATAGAATTCAAATTTACTGCTTATGCAGATGACATTTTGTTGTATATCTCTGATCCTTCTACCTCTTTGCCAGCTTTTACGAACCTTTTATCTTCATACGCCGCTTTGTCAGGTTATAAGTTGAATTTTTTCAAATCCGAAGTGCTTCCATTAAACAAATACTGTCCAAAGAGTATGTTTGATGGAACAGATTTCAAATGGAATGTCAATAGTAATACATGACTAGGGATCAAATGCTCTTCTTCAATTGTCAGAACGGTTCAGCTTAATCTGGACGACGTTTTATTAAAAGTGAATAACATGGCTGGACAATGGTCTCCCTTATTTTTGTCTTGGTGGGGTAGATTGGACACAATCAAAATGATGATGCTTCCCGTTATTAATTTCTATTTGTCCATGTTACCAGTAAAACTTCCATTAACATTTTTCAAAACTCTCAATGGTGTTTTAAGCAAATTTCTCTGGAATAATCGGAAAGCTCGTATCTCTTTATCTTTCCTGTCTGCTCCTAAGGATCGGGGAGGTGTTAATTTTCCTACTTTTTGCCAGTACCACTCCTCCTTTTTAATCCGTCAAGTGTTACCTTATTTGTCCTCTTTGGTAGAACCCCCTATATCGGTATGGCATAGATTGGAGGAATCTGTGATTCAGCCGTTTCCTTTTTCCTCGTTAGCCAATTTCACGTACCCTCCTCGTTCATTTAATTCCCCAACCATTTCACATTTTATCTCAACTTTCAATCCGATTCTTAGCAAATCTCACACATCTCTACAAATGTTCCTTGATTCACCTCTATGGCATAATAAATCCATTAATCTAACCGTACTATTTTTTGGAAGGCTTGGGCGGCTAAAGGGATTATTCAGGTTAAACACTTAATACAAGATACGCATTTCCTATCTCCTCAGGAAGTCCAGTCTAAATTTTGTCTGACTACCTCTTCACTTCTTCGGTATGACTCTTTAAGATTGCTTTTAACCCATCATTTTTCTCTTCTCTCTGGATCTCCCTTCTCCTCACCAGACCCCCCTTTAGAACCACTATCTACTTCTCTTTCTGTTCGGGCATCTCATATTTATAAATATCCCCATTTCTCTCTTCCTAATCGCCCTAAGAGTTAAATTTAACTTCTATGAGAATCTGATTTGCAGCGCACCCTCTCTATACCCACATGGAATTCTCTTTGGACACGAATACACCACACCTCCTGTACTGCTAGCACCACTCAAACTCTTTATTATTTTTATCAGAGGTTATTTTTAACTCCACTATCTCTCTCCAAGTACAGTTCCGACTTGTCCCCTAACTGCTGGTCCTGTAAAAACACCCCTGGCACATTCCTACATTCCTTTTTTCTTTGCCCTAACATTTTTTATTTTTGGACCAAGGTCTGTAAATCAATCACCTCCATTTGCTCTACCAATTTCCCTTTCGATATCTATTCCATATTTTTGGGTAGTAATTCTGTAAATTGGTTTGGTGCTCACAAGATGGGCTTGTTTGCGGATTTGTTAATTGATATTGCCCTTCAGGTAATTACCTCCAACTGGAAGAATGCCACTAAGGTCTCTTTCTCTGCTTGGTGGAATCTTCTCTGCTATCATCATAGGCTAGATAGAGCATCTGCCACTACATCCCAGCAACTCCTTTGAAAGGAAGCCTTTTGGTCTCCACTCACCAAGTATTTATCCTCTACTGCATTACGTAACAAGGACAATTCTTTTGTCTTTCAGCCGCCATGAGTATTTTGTTATATTTCTTCTATATTGTTCCTATAAGATAATGTACGGTTCTTATTCTGTTTTCAGAAACTGTATAGTGTTTGTTATCTGATATTCTTACACATTATATTTGGTAAGGATGTTGATTACTCTTTCTCTTTTCTTTTTTCTCTCTCCCTCTCTTCTGTTTCTTTCTTTCTTTCTTCAATATGAAAAATGTTAAATGCTAACTTGTTATGGTACACAACCTGTCACTATTGCTCTCAGCCTTTAGTTCCAGTTCCCTATTATGGTAGTTGTTCTAAGTTTTCATATTTCTTTATTTATACCTAATGCTTGATATCTTTGTGCAAATTCCTCTATAAATGTTGTTGCAATGCTGTACCTATGCTCATACTTGCTTCAATAAAGCTCTTTAAACTTAAAAGAAAGATGTTTAATCATTACAAGTGTTTTGTGTAATATTAGTAAATATGGAAGGTGTGTACCACCTCTACATGTCACACACATTGCTGTTGCAAGTGGAGGACGAGAGTGACAGGAAGAAACAGAATGAAATAGAGAGGTCGAGAGAAAGAGAGAGCAAGTGACTCAGAGAAGAAAAACAAAGAGGTCAAGAAATAGATCACTAGTGAAATAGCCTTTGAGAGAGAAGAGAATGAGAATATCAAGAATGAAAAAGAGACAGAGAGAAACAGAGTGAGGGAGATTAAGGCAGGAAGAACATAAAGGAAAAAGTGTAAAAGAGAGAGAAATACAATATGTGTCAAAAGTCAAATGTCCCTGATACGGTCTCCAAATAACATTCTGTTTTTTGTTTTTCCATTTTGAATACCCTTTAAAGTTTTTATTGTGAATGTCACAAGTCTGTCAACAAGTGCTCTATCTCATTTATCTATGTTGTTTCCCACCTAATGCTATACTCTGTTGGTTGGTGCGGGGTACATGACCAAGCCACAATACTACTAACATTTAGTGGCAGTTGGGTATAGTAGTGGACTACATAACATTTTACTTGAACTCCTGAATGGAGACTTACTACTGGCTCTCTATAGTAAATACATGTATTATACCATAACTAGGTGCACTGTCTCCTCTGATTGTATATTGTGTTTCTGAGAAAACAAAAGTACTCACAAGGTGGGGTACTCCTCCGGGTGTATGCAGTCAATAAAAATGTAAGGTGTGCCATAAGGTTTCACATTAATCAGTGAGTGCTACTCTATGCCGGGAAACAGCCTTTACAACAAGGTTTTTACCACGTTGTACCTTTACCACGCATTTGTTTACCACGCATGGTTTTAGAACGCATATGCTTTTACAACATATGCCTTTACCATGCATTTAAGATAAGTTCGGGAGTGTGGGCGGGTCCCCCCCCAAAAATACATTGTTTATATATATATAAATATATATAAACAATGCGTGGTAAAGGCATATGTTGTAAAAACATATGCGTTCTAAAAAACATGAGGGATGAAAAATGTGTGGTAATGGCATGCAGAGCATTTCCCTGCATTGTTCCATCATACAACCCTGTCTGCATTTACTGCTGCATGTCTCTGGCTGATTTTCCCCTCTGTCTCTCTAAACTGCATTGTGATGTCAAGTGCATCTGTCTGACTGTAGATACACATACAGTGACTGAAGCAAGAGGAGACTGTGTTGCATTTTACCTAAACCAAACATGTTCCAGAAGCCTGCGACCTGACAACAGGAAAACCCACATGTAAAGAAAATGCACTTTGTCCTGATCGACTCTCTGCCAGTAACCGGGGCTAACTTTGAATTCAACCGGCTAGCTACATTTGTCCAAATGCCCCAGGAAAATGCATAAGCTGCTACATGCAGAATATCCACCGCTCAGATTTAAATTAAAGAAGCTCTGCTGATAGAGCACCTGCCCTGTTCAGCCAGAGTCTAAGTTCAGCTTTCAGAACTTTTCAGTGAGGGGAAGCCTGAGCCTCCTGAGCCCCAGAGCCTGCAATTTCTTAAAAGCATGTTGGGTATTCTTTCTGCATGTCATTCCGAAACCCATGCACTAAGTACTGTAAGCAGCAAAGGATCTTGTTACAGGTTGGGCCGAAAAGATTGTTTGAGGCTGATTCCTGTAATCCGAATTGTGTAGTAATACTGTACTCCAGAGATTTTTTCAACTGTACATTTTACTAGGTATTAGGATGCAAACATGGAAAATCTGCAGTGATTGGGTGCACAAACACCAGGAATGCTGATAATTCCTTATTCTGACCTGTGAAATTTGCAATGAGGCAATAATATTTCCAAGTGAAAAAAAACCATAAACTGCAGTCTTGGGATTATCCTGACTCAAAATTGTCATCAGCTAAATCTGGCCAATTCTGAATGAGGGCCAAATGGAGTTAGTTATGTGTATATAGTATCGAGTTGATCATCCTGAATATCTATGCATATTTTTTTTAGTAGAGATCTAATACGTCAACACTGTTTTTTAAGAATAAGGCTTCTGTATAGTTAGACCTTGAGAATGCATATTCACTAATTTACATGTTCACTCTTTGGTACAATATTTAGGGCTGGGTGAAATGTAAATTACAGTGGCATAATTCATGTAGATTTTCAAATTAATTTACGTTTGTTACGCAAAATTCCTGAAATGTCACCGCTTCTTATAATTACGTGCCATAAGTGGTTAAAATTTGCTGTAGTTCTTGGTGCATTTGTATTTTTGCACCGTTTTTGCAAACTTAGGGCCCGATTCGCAAAGGTAAAGTTAGACCAAATGTCTAACTTAGACCAAGAGTTTAACTTTAGTAAACTTGCTAGTAGTAAAGTTACTAGCTATAACTTACATTTGTGAATACTGAAAAGTAGAAAAGTCAGACTTTTTGGTCTAAGCTAGGCTTTTCTCTAACTTTACTTTTGTAAATCGGGCTCTGTGTTCTTTTATTAATACTTGACGTTAGGACGATTATCATGCAAAAATATAACACTTAGGGAGTTATTATGATATGGGTCAGAGTTTCCTCAAACCAACACCATCTCGGACTCGAGACTGACTGACCTGAGGTCAACGGTTCCAACCACCTGAAAACGATGTGACCGAACACTGTTTGGTCGGATTCCCTCTGTTCTCTATGGGAGCTTGTGTTATGGCCATAAACCAGCTGTAATACAGGCTCCTATAGAGAAATGGGTGTGTGTGTAAAACCCTGCACCCTGTGGCAGGTACCCCATGGTGCCTGCACCAAGGGCAGGGTTTTACCCTGAGTACCCCCTCGACCACCGACCGCAGACCGCGGAGGCAAGGGGGCATGGCTAGGGGCCCCCAAAGTTGCTTTTCGACAGCCTTTCTGTGTCAGAAAGGCCAGCACGGGAAGGCTGTGAGAAACGGACATCATAATCCCGACAAATGAAACGCCGTCCATAGGGGATTATGGTGCTTTTCTGTCCAGAGGAAGACTCCGAGAGCTGGTCTGAACTTAGTCGGAATGACTGGCCGGTTTACGTTCCGACCGCCGACATCGTAATTGGTCGGTCGGACCATCCACCGACCAAGTCGGTTTGAAATCCTCCGACTGCGGGCGGAAGGCATCTGGCTAGCAGTCGGAGGCTTTCCGACCGACATCGTAATCGGCCCCTAAATTATGGATTTGCATTTCACATAGTTATGAGTAATTTTGTCTAAATTTCACATCTTTCACAAAAGCAAATTGTGCAAATTTCACAACCCCCTAATAAATGGTTTAAGTGTACTTAGTTGTTTCAAAAGCACATTTGTTAGAATAAATATAGACTTGTGTAGCCATAATTAGTTATTTGTTCTCAAATGGTGAAGGTTGTTTTTACTATTAATGCAGACATTTTTCAAGTGGATCATATTGCTAAATGTCTTTGTAAATGTACAATTTTGGGTGACAATTTACTTGTACGAATTAATAATTTACGGAAGCATATAGTCGTAACCGATAAATTAATAATAATGCACTTGAAGTGATATGATTATTTCGTTTAGAAGGCTGATTAATAATGGAATATAGTTATGCCACATTTTAGAGTGAGACACTATTTATTTTAAAATTGATGCAGTTTCTGATGTCAGCTCATCTTGCTCCTGTCGTTTCCCCCTCCCAAGCTGTGATCTGCTGAAAATCATCTCTACCCACAGTTTCCACAGTGCATAGAAATGTGACTCAAAAGGGGTCAATTGAAAAGAAAGCATGTATGGTGAACAATGCTTTCTCTCATGTTGCTAATGTATCATGTTGAACGATTTCCACTGGAAGTTCGGATTATGGCGTGCAAAAGAACATACATTTATGAGCTATTGTTTGAGAAATCTTTCATATTAAGTTGTTTGTGTGGCGAGTGTAGTTTATGAGGAAACAAGCAAAAGATTTCTCTTACCTTAAAAAAGGGGTCAGTATTAAGAGCTTTCATATTTATGTAGTTGTTTTTGATTTGCTGATTCGACCTGACCATGATCACACCATTTTGAATTTGCAGTTTTATTAATTATTATGTATAAATTGTGTATAAAACCCCCTGATTTTAGGGGTTTGTGGGCGACTCTCCATTTTCTTGTCGAGACTCTGTCCAATTATTTTGAGACTTTTTCCTCTCTTAGGATGATGTGAGCAATCTTCATGAGTTTGACACATTAGAATCAGTTTAGATTTATTTGCCTAAACAGCTATTTTGTTATGCTTTTTAGATTCTATATTTTCTGTAACCCAGCCTTCGTGGCAGATTTATGCATTCCTTTATATTGTTCTTATTAATAATTCTATTTTTCCCTATTCTGATGTGGAACTGAGTTATTAAGAAATATGAGTTTTATTTTGGCTTTAACTCTGATGATATAGTGTTTCAGGGATGAGCAGTTACTTTTACTTGGACCTAAGATGCCACCAAGGGATTGCCCTGCTGCTGGTGTGCTCTCTCTGCGTTCTACTGCCAGTTCCTGCGTGGGTGTGCCAGTGCGGGACGCAGCCGCTAGGGCACTCCAACGCCCACAACCCCCTGTGTGACTCTCACCTGTACTCGATTGGCCTTACTTAAGGGCTGCTGAGTCCCGCTGTGCGAGGGACTTTTACTTGGACCTAAGACGCCACCAAAGGATTGCCGTGCTGCTGGTGTTCTCTCTCTGCGTTCTACTTGCTCCCTGCATGCCGGTTCCTGCGGGGGGTGTGCCGCTGCGCGATGCAGCCACTGGGGCACTCCAACGCTCACAACCCCCTGCGTGACTCTCACCTGTACTGGATAGACCCTACTTAAGGGCTGCTGAGTCCGCTGTGTGGGGGACTTTTACTTGGACCTAACACGCCCCGCTGGTGTGCTCTATCTGCGTTCTACTTGCTCCCTGGGTGCTGGTTCCTGCAGAGGGTGCCGCTGTGAGACGCAGCTGCTGGGAGACTCCAACACCCATAACCCCCTGTGTGACTCTCACCTGTACTGGATAGGCCCTACTTAAGGGCTGCTGAGTCCCGCTGCGTGGGGGACTATTACTTGGGCCTAAGACGCCACCAAGGAATTGCGTGCTACTGGTGTGCTCTACACGTTCTGCTTGCTCCCTGGGTGCCAGTTCCTGCGGGGGTGTGCTGCTGCAAGATGCAGCCGCTGGGCACTCCAACACCCACAATCCCCTGCATGACTCTCACCTGTACTGGATTGGCCCTACTTAAGGGCTGCTGAGTCCCGCTGCGCAGGGGACTTTTACTTGGACCTAAGACGCCACCAAGGGATTGCTGTGCTGCTGGTGTGCTCTCTCTGCGTTCTACTTGTTCCCTGGGTGCCGGTTCCTGCGGTGGGTGTGCCGCTAGGAGACGCAGCCGCTGGGGCGCTCAAACGCCCACAACCCCCTGCGTGACTCTCACCTGTACTGGATTGGCCCTACTTAAGGGCTGCTGAGTCCCGCTGTGCGGGACGCGCACGGGCCGTGCCCTGGCGAAGCCCGGGCCAAGGGCGGGCCCTTCCGCGTCCGTCAGTGACAGGAAGAGGCAGGGCTGGGCCCCCTCTCTTGGTTGGACGTTTCTTTTTTTATTTTATTTTTTTATTTTTTTATTTATTTTTTAACCACAGAGGTACAGTACAAAAAAAGAAAAAAGCATTCAATACAGTTAATACTTGAGGATCACATTTTCCATCAAAATACAGTACAGGTTCAATTTATCCAATACATATTAAAAACCCAGTTGGTCTTTGATTCAGCTTTTAAAATTAATATCACAAAGACCTATTTAGTTATTTACACATCCCTATAAAGTTAATTCTAGTCAGCTTTAACTATCATTCCCAGCTTCCTTCCACCTATAAATTGGTCCCCATATCTGTCTACCAAGTTTTTCCTCTCTTGCCCTTTCTTTCATATATCCCTTTCTCCAAATTATATATAGCTAGCAATTTAATTAGCCATTGCTGAAAGGATGGGGGGCTTGATCCAGCCAGGCAGAAGCAATAATAATACGTAATGCGGCCATAGCAAGAAACAAGAAATAATCATATGGGTTTTGTCTACCACTCCATTGTATCCCCAAAAGAATTAAAGCTGGATCTAAAATTACCTGTATATTCAAAGTTTGATCGATACATTTTTCTATTGCTTTTGTTAAGTTTACCAGGGAGGAGCAAGTCGCAAACATATGGGTTAAATCTGCATCGGAGCTATCGCACCGAGGGCACCTAATACCCTCCTGACCTCCCCATTGCGCTATCCTTGCAGGGTATGATACAGCCAAAATATAGTTTTGAAGTGCTGGGCCTGCAATCCCGCTGAGCATAAAATACTCTGACCCATTTCTAACGACTCCGAAAAACAATTTTGCCCTATACCGAGTTTTTCTGACCATTTTTTCTCATATTTATCCAGGTCATCTAGTTTATATATCTGCAGTTCAGCATAAATCCGCCTAATAGTGCAGCTCTCCCCCGCTCTTATAGCATCTATAATTACCGAGCGCTGAAAACCGCAAGGCCCCCACCTTCCCCTTAACAAAGCTTTGTACCTGCAAATATTTAAAAAAATGCCTTGTGTTAATCCCATACTCTTGCTGGATATCACTAAACAACCTTAAACCATCAGGGCCAATCAGATCCCCCAACATCCGCATCCCCTTACCCTCCCACTCCAACATAATTGTATCAGAAAAAATATCCGGGAAGGTTGGATTTCTATAAAGCTGTGTATAGTGATTAAACCTACCCAAGCCTATTTTCTTTTTCAGTGCAGCCCAAATCCTATATGCAGCCAGCAGGGTCTTGAATTTCGTTTTTTTATAGTAGCTCGGTTCGGTAAATTTCATAAAGCAATTGTTCCCATCCTCACCCAATAACAGATCATATATATCTGGGGGATCTATATCCCTGAGATCAGCCACAGTCCTCCCGGCCAAAGCAGACATATATTGTAACGCTGCAGCCCAATAATACATCTTAAAATCAGGGACTGCCCACCCTCCTCTCTCCCTGGGTAGTGACATATATCTCATGGCCCGCCTGGTTTTCCCGTGGGCCCATATAAACCTATTCACTATGTGCTCGAGCGTACTAAACCAATGTTTCTCAAACTCAAGAGGTATAGCCCGAAAAAGATAGAGTATTTTTGGAAGGAAAACCATCTTTACCACATTACTGCGGCCGACCAGAGTCATATGGAGATTATTCAGACGATCAAAATCTTTTTAGCTTTCCTAATAATTGGTTCCATATTCCTTTCCACTAACTTTCCCAGATCAGGAATGATATCAATACCCAAATAAACAGCAGAGTCAACCACCCTTGGATCTACTAATTTTGCCCATTTATTTTGGACTATCAATGTCTTCTGCTTATTTAATGCATATCCCGAAATTTTTCCAAAATCCTGAGCCACTTCCTCTATTGCAGCCAAAGCATCTTGGGGGTTAGGAGTAACCACAGCGACATCATCGGCGTAGGCCAAAATCTTGGTCTCCCGCCCATGATACCGCATTGGGCTAACACCGATAGAAGCTTCCAGTTTCCTTAACAGGGGGTCAATATAGAGCGCAAAAAGCAGGGGCGAGCAGGGGCAACCCTGCCTTGTGCCGCGGGTAATTATCACAGGTGTTGTATACCCCCCATTCACTCTAATCCGAGCCTTTGGAGCTTTATATAGAGCCTGTATGGCCTTAATGTAATTAGTCCCAATCCCAAACCATTTCATCACCTCCCAAAGATAGTCCCAGGAGACCCTATCAAACGTTTTCTCAGCATCCATGAGTATTAAAGCCATAGGGTCCCCTGAGACCTCCGCTATATCAAATAGTGTTATAGCTCTTCGAGTATGTTCTGTAGTCCCCCTTCCGGGAATAAAGCCATGTTGGCATGGATGAACTATTCTTCCTATTATCTGATTCAAACGTGTTGATAATGCCTTTGAATAAATTTTAGAATCGCTGTTCATCAGTGTTATTGGCCTATATGAGCCAGGTTCTCTCGGTGGTTTGCCCTTTTTAAAAACACAATCATATCTGCCCCCGCCCATGAGTCGGGAACAGAGTCTCCACGCTGGGCTTGACCGATCATAGCCACCAGGTCCGGTCCAATAGCCTCGAGAAAAGTTTTATAAAACTCTAAGGGAATTAAATCTGGTCCCACAGCTTTCCCAGCCGGGAGACTCCCTAGTGCTTCATATATCTCATCCTGAGTCAGCTCTATATCTAATGCCGCTCTGTCTTCGGAATCAATACTGTGCTTCAAGATTCCCTTTAAATACTCTTGAATTAATCTCGGTTCCCCTCGCTGTTCCTCCCTATATAAATCCTCATAAAACTGACGAAAAACTTCCCGAATGCCTAATGATCCCTCTATTAGTTTCCCGCCGCTATCCATAATATCCCCAATTTCCCCAGCCAATGTTCGCTGCCTGAGTCGTACTGCCAGAGTGTGCCCCACCCTTTCACTAAACTCGTAGCATTGTTCCCTTTTGCAAGGAATTTTTCGGCGGCCTTACTTGCAACTACCTCCCCCATTTCCGCCTTTGCTATTGCCATCCTCAATAATATATCTTCAAGTGGCTTATTCTCTCGTATCGCAGTAGCCAGCTCCTCCTCTACATCCATCAGTACCTTACAAGAGGCTTTCATCCGCTGGCCCTCCCTCTTCTGCCGACCCAAGCTATAGCTCAATGTCTCCCCCCTCACCCCAGCTTTAAACGCATCCCAGACGATCCCAGGTCCAGCACTCCCTCTGTTTATCTCCCAAAACCCCTTAATCCATTCATTCATATGGATCACATATTCTGGGTCTTTTAAGAGACCTCGCTCAAAGGTCCAACCCTTCTCTTGTCTTTGCCCCCCTCCCCAGGTAAGAGTTAAGACCAGAGGGTTGTGATCCGAAATTATGCGGGGGTGCTTTTCTATTTTACATCTTGATTTTATCGCATGAGACACGAAGAAATAATCTAATCTAGTAGTAATTTTATGAGGTGCTGAAAAAAATGTACTACCGGGGTCGGTAGGATTTAGCTGAGCCCAAATATCTATAAGTGCATTGTTTTGAACCAGATTGGTAAGTGCCCGATAAACTCTTTTCTTTCTGCCCAAATAGCTACTTCCCCCTCCTCCCCCAAAGTCCGCCCAAACCATTAATATTAAAATCCCCACAAAAAATAACTGGGGAGGGCCAAGTTGCTAATTCAACATCCAAAAATTCTAGGACCTCGGGATCATCCCCAGTAGAGCCATAGATAGAACAAAGTGTAAACATTTCCTCTTGCCACTTACATTCAACCAACACCCAGCGGCCCCATTTATCAGCTATTCTCCTTTTAATAGCTATATCGTTTCGACGAGATAGGATGGCAACCCCTCTTGTCCTCATACCCTGTTTAGTATTAACAATTAATTTAAAGCCCAACTGCTCCAAAGATAAGCCCGGCTATCCTCTATATGAGTTTCTTGAACACATAATATATCTACCCGCATAATTTTAAAAATCACAGCCGCCCTTTGTCGCTTCTTCAAGTCATTAAGGCCGCATATATTAATAGAAGCTATCCGAAGACTCATTGCTTGATATTAATCATCATACCCTGCATAATCCCTACATATTCATATCTTTTGCCCACTAGATTTAATCCTTTGAATTCCACTCTTCGAACCCTCAATTTAGCTTGCATCTGTATTGATTTCATGAAATTCCTACATTCATCCTCAAGTAATATGTTGTGCTGTACTGTACCATCACCTCCCTCCCAAGCTAGCCCCCCACCCCCCCATACCCCACACAGGCAATAGGTCAAGCATGACCTGTATGTGACCGCTGTATCTCCCAACCCGAGCCGCTGCCAGCTCCCCCCGAACAGCCAAGCTCCTAATACCCACTAGTAAACACCCCTAGAGCCTCACACAAGCCTTATATACAAACGTAACACCATAGGAAGAAAAGTATAGATCTATACTTTTTAAGAAGATAGAAAAACTCAATCCCTCAGTAAAGCCCATGAGGAGGCCAGCTAATCATCCCTTCAAGAAAAGGTAAGGATCCATATAACTACCATACACAAAAAGGAGCATAGAGAAGCTGGTTCCTACCGGTAGCCTCTATTTAAATCCTTCCACCGAGAGCTGAGTTACTCACCCCCACTGCCCCCTTGCTTCCCTTCACCTCAAACAAAAATTCCTGTGCCTTAATCTCGGAAAAGAACATATGCACCCTTCCTTTTGCAATGACCTTAAGCCGAGCAGGAAATAACAAATAGGCTTCACACCCAGCCCCTTGAAAAGGGGTTATCAGCTAGCGGAGCCGCCATCTCCTCTCAACAGTCATATGGCAGAAATCCGGCCGAGCAAAAACATATGATCCTCATATTTCCTTTTTGCATCCGGACGTGCTCTGTCCAGAATTGCCTGTCGAAGAAGAAAATTACCAATATATACAAGAATGGCTCTCGGGTGCTCCCCTGTCTCCCATCATTATTTTTCTTTTGGTTAAATGGAAAGCGATGCGCTCTCTGAACCTCGATATCCCAATTCCACTGGGCCAGGTCAGGGAATGCTCCCTTCAGGAGTTTAACTACGAAGGACATGATGTTCTCGCCTTCCACTTTTCCGCAATGCCCAACAGTCTGACATTATTCCTACGCTGCCGGTTCTCGAAATCCTCGAGTTTCCACAGCACATCCTCAGACTGTCTCTCTTGTGTCTTCCTAAAAGTCTGTGTTTTTGCCATTTCATCTTCCAGAGTAGCTGTTCTTTCTTCAACATGTGTGACCCTAGCCGCCATATCAGAACACATTTTATTGACCTTTCTAAGTGATCCCTGCAGTTTCTTATTTGCTTGGTGTGCCCTCCGACTTTCTGCTCTTGCCTCCCCCTGCATCTGTTTTAAGGTGGAATACACTAGATCTAATGAAGGTGAAGCGGGGAGAGCAGAAGGAATCTCCAAATGTCCCGAGTGCGCCGTCTTCTCAGGTATAGCCAATTCCCCTTCCTCCGTATATATTTGGGTGGTTGCAGAGTAATCCCATTTAAGTTTCCTTATAGTATCTTTCTTCGGGGACTAGTACATAATTTAGGCTTAGATCTCCGTTTCTGGGATAAAATCCGCACACGTTGAATCCTTTGAGTGTTTATAGAGTCCCCATAAGAATCATCGGATTCAGTCTCAGACCCTAAAGATGAATTCACACCGCTTAAATCCGAGATATCTGTATCTTCATTCAGAGAATAGAATTTATCCCCCTCTGGAGACCGTGAGGCGATTAAGCCTGAGCCTGCACCCCCTTTTCCCCCTCTAGCCGCACTCTGAGCAAGTTCACCAGCTTCACCAGGTGTGGGCAAACCATTTCCCAAATCTTTCTCTGCCCAAACCAGGGCCACTAAAACAGTCCCACTCCCATCAAGATCAGTGACGGTCGGCTGCGTAGTTACCACCACTTCCACTTCCATGTTGGGAGACACACTCACACCCCCACAGAATTGCATTGATCATTTAATAGCATACTCTGCGGTATTGGTGGTACCTGCAATATTTGTATCGGCAGTCCCACTTTAGTCTCAGACCGATCCCCCTCCTCCTCCTCCTCCGATATCTCACGCACAGAACCGGGCCGTGAAACAGCCTCCTCAGTTAGGTCAGAGCCTGGGGAGATTACCTCGCACAGCCTGAGATCTTCCAACCGTGAATTGTTACTATTGCCGGCCGCCGCCGTTGTAGCTGCAAAGGCCTCCGCAACTGTGGGCTGACGCATCCCATTCTCATAATACCCTGTGCGCCGCCCAATCCGACCATCAGCTCCACCTTCCCGAGCCGTTCCCGTGTTTGCCGTTTTTCCCTCGATCTCCGTTTTCTTTGCTGGTGCGCCTCGGCGGTTTGGTCCCAATCCCTTCGCCGTCACGCCAGTCTCCTTCAGTAAGTCTTTTGCGCCCCCATCTTTAACGGACCTGGTTACTTTCGGCGCCATCAGACCCCTGCAAAGCGGGCACCCTGAGCCTCGCCGTATTTCAGCGTCTGCCGAGTGTATCCTAGCCCTCCGGCTCGATCCTCGTCTCCACAGCCAGACAAACAGCCGCTCTATCAGGTAGGTGCTGTATGACATGCCCTAGGGTTTTTTACCCACTTAAATCAGCCCAAGAAGCTGTTCAGAGGAGAGAGCCGAGGCCACGGCTCCCGCAGAAGTCAGTCAGCGGCCATCTTGCCCCCTCTGGTTGGACGTTTCTAAACTACTTTTTGTTCCCTTATGGTGTGGCAGGCATTGTAAGTCCGTGGTGCACTGCCTGCAGCCTCCCCGGTAAACTGTCTTTGTTTTTCAAAGTCTCCTTGACTTAGGCTCTCGGGCAGTGGTGGTTCTCTCTCCCTGCCAGCTATCAGTGTATGTCACCGGCAGTTAAGTTACTTGGTTTTCCTTTGTTTTAGCTGGTTTCCCTTTTCATGGTCCCCGTTGCCTTATGAGTCCTCTGGTTTTATCATTCCCAAAGGAGGCTATTGTTGTTTATGCTATCTAGATAACTAGTCACTCCTTACATCAGACCATGGGGAAAAGGAAACACCCAATCTCTACCTTAGCTAAGTCCCCTTCAAAATCTCGCTTGTCTATTATGAATTACATTACAGGGGCAATGGGGGCTATAGAGAAACAGATCCAGTGTGGAGGAAACGCTAACTACCTGCACAGAGAGGGGTCCCGACTTGATAAATTCGAGCTCAGCGTCCTTAACCGCTGCTCAACCTGGCCCCTACCATGCTGCGTGTTCTGTGTGTTCTGGCACACCTGACAAAGATGAGAGTATCGTGAACTCCACCTCACTTTGCACCTCAAACTCTCACCCGCCATCTAAATGCCCAAAAATACCTAATAGCCGTATTGACGATCCTACTGAGGCCCTGTGGGGTGGAACTGTACGGGCTAAAAAGACGGCACTTGCGCAGAAGCAGGCAGCTATCACCAAGCCACCCAGAGCCTGTAATAAAATATTGCCAACTACACCCCTGGACCATACTTCATTTGTGGCATCAGTTCAGGTTCTGACAGACTTTGTTAAGGCTTCTTTTAGTGCTTTTACCAATAGACTTAAAGCTATCGAACGTACTGTACTAACCTGCATAGACCTACTGGGGACGATCAAGCCATATTCCAGTAGCCATTCCTCACAAGGAGATGTTACGGAACCGCTGCAAGATCACCCTAATAATATCGGTTTAAATCCTAGACACCCTGTGAATCTCGAACCACAGCCGACTGCCCTAGGGAATACTAATCCATCTAATCATCTTCTGGCAAACCCAGCGTCCCAGACCCAACAAGCACCTGTTTTAGTACTACGTAAGTCTCCTACATTGAGGGCTTCATCCCTCTCCCCTATTAACAAACACTCCAGGGGAATCGCCCCCAACCACCTTTTGTCCAAATCTGATCGATTAGACCTTCCCCCAGCAGCGGCCCATTATGTGGTCATTCTGGCCAATATGCGGACTCTTCCCTCTCCTACCCAAGAACCCTGGGACTCTTTAAGAAATAAATCCCTCAACTGACTAAATACAAGAGTGGGGTTAGGGTGAGACCTCTTTGCAAACATTAAGATGGCTAGACGGGTTAAGTGGGTTGGCAGAGGTCCCACACTGCTCAGGGAGATTGCGTGGTGCTCTCTTTTCAAACTCCAGAATTGGTTAAAACCATACTAGGCAGAGCAAGCACAGCACTTCTGAACCCAGACGAAATCACTGTCCTACCCCTGGGGTTTTTCTACCAACCCTCTATACAATTCCATTTGCTGACACAATCATTACTTCAGCCACAACCCCTACTCCAACCATCAACATCTAATCTGAATTACGTCTGCCCTCTTACGTACCCCATTTCGATTTCTAACAGGTTCGACTCTCTCTTCTCCCTTACCGGTGTGGACTGACTGAGGGTAGCTACTCAGAATGGAGAAAACCTTTGTGTAACCCCCCCTATAATTCCCACCTATGTTCTTAGCCCACCGAGATATGATCGTTCATTAAAACCTCAAATAAGTGTCAAGCCGGCTCCTTTGAGTAGTGAGGCAAATTTTTTCCCCACAACTCTAAGTGCATGTGCCATCACTGTCTTATGCTGGAATGTAGCTGGCCTTCACAGTAAGCATAACTTGCCAGAATTTTTAGACGTCACGACAGGTTTTAATACTGTTTGTTTACAAGAAACTTGGGCTGTCAAGCCAATTCATCTCAATGGCTTTAAAACATTTCATTCTCCAGCCATTCCTTCGAGATATGGTAGGCCTAAACGTGGTCTTTGAACTTATGTTTCCAATAAACCGGTTTCCTCCAATATAGCTGTTAACTCTATTAATTCAACTGATCAAATTGTTGTCTCCATAAAACTCTCAGTGTGATCTTTGTTGGTATTGGTAAATTTCTATAATAATGCCCGCGACCTAAAAATATTAACTGTTTTATGTCAACTGGGCTCCTATTTGGAATCACTAATTTCTAAGGAGTCAAGAGACAAAATCCCTTTATGGGGGGAGATTTTAACATTCAACTATGCCAGTTACCAGCTAATTAAATCTGTGGCATAGTCACCCCCACAAATGATGATGTCACCCACTTTTCACACACAGAGTACAGAGAGAAACTCAATGAGTTACTTTTTAAATACGACCTGGGCTTTAGCAATGAATTTGGACACAGCCCAGTTGACGTAACTTGTACATTCAATGGTAGTGTGGGTGATAGTGTTATTGACTATCTGCTGTTCCCTAACTGCTATTTTGCCTTAGTTAATAAATTTACTTTACACGACTTTGCAATGAGCGACCACTTCCCTCAGAGTTTGGAGTTGGACACTAATCTTGTTAAAAATCAAGGGGTCTGTCACCATAACTCATCAGTGGAGAGTATTGAACTCTATCCTTTAAATGGTTTTATTCTGTGTTGGTCTATGGTTGAACCGACAACATTTTTAGAACAGTTAATCCAACACCAGAGAAGGGCTTTCGACACTGCCTAGATGAGGGAGCAGCGGCTATTATTGTTATAGAAGTATTCAATTTAATCACCAAGGAAATCAAAGCAGGGCTAACCTCCCATCAGAAGAGAGGAGCTGTAAAAATTAAGGGCTGGTTTGAAAGAGGAGGCTTGGGAAAAATTGCATGAGGCTTGCCATACTAACGATAACACGGCATTTTGGCATGTTATAAATTCCCCTTTCTTTAGTGATGATGACAAGCCCAGAGTTGAGATCGCAGTTACTGAAGAAGCCTGGCTAGCCCATTATTCTAATTTATATGCTAGTACAACTGAGTGCGGTAGTTACTGCCCTACATTAGCGCCTGTGGTCGACTCCCCCATGTTCACACTCTGTCACCACCAGTTTGACCTCAATTTTACCCTGGATGAGGTCAATTTGGCTCTAAAGTCGAGTAAAGAAGGTAAACGCTGGGCCCAGATGGCATACCGATTGATCTTTTTAGGGCTAATATTGATTTCTGGGGCCCCCTCCTGACTCTTGTCCTTATATCTTGTCAGGGTGTTGGATTCCCAAATTCCTGGTCCGCGTCCCATATTGTGCCAATATTTAAGAAAGGTGACCGAAATTGCCCTGCCCATTATAGACCCATCTCTCTGTTAGATTCACTAGTTAAAGTGGTTGGTTGCATGCTTTTATGTAGGCTACAGGAGTGGGCTGACTGTAATAACATCATTTTGGACCTATAATACGGATTCTGGCCGGGAATCAGGACCACGGAGCAGGCTATCAATCTGAACCTGCTGATAGGCAAATATGTACACACTAAGCGTGGTAACTTGTTTATGGCATTTGTCAATCTGTCCTCTGCCTTCGACTGCGTAGTTCATGAAAAACTCTGGTCTGCTATGTTTTCAATGGGAGTAGATATCACTTAGTCAACTTTCTTAGATATCTGTATTCAACCAGCACTGCAAGGGTCCGCTATGGTCTAACAGGTGAATGCACTTGATCATTCAGTATTCAAAAAGGGGTTTGACAAGGGTGCGTACTCGCTCCTTTTTTGTTTAATTTGTATATTAATAGCTTGGGTAGCACTCTTGTTAATAAATGCTCCGATATGCCACAAGTTGGGCACCGGCCCATACCGATTCTGCTGTATGCAGACGACGTGGTGCTCATGGCTCGCACCCCGCTGGCCCTGCAGCACTTCCTTAACAAATTTATACACTATATGCAGAATCTGGGGTTACAAATTAATACAAGCAAAACCTTTGTTATGAAAGCAGGCCAAAGAACAACAAAATGCCGTAACATTCAAATTGAGAAAGCCATCCTACAGCAAACACCCTCCTTTTCGTACATAGGGATCTTATTTGATTGCGAGGGGAATTGGAAAAGTGCTGCAAATTCTAGAAGACTCCAATTCGTTAAATCAATTATGGCCCTGTGCAATTTTTCAAGGAAACTAGGTATTAAACATCCAAAAGGAATGTTGACCATTTACAACGCCAAATATCCATTGATATGTATGGTTCTGAGTTGTCGGGATACGTAAATGTTGAGTCTTTACAGCTGTCAGAGAATGCCTTTTAAAAAAATCTTCTTGCGCTTCCTAACAGCTGCTCCAATTGTGTATACCATTCTGAGTTGGGTGCATCATATTTAGCAGATCTGATAAAGGTTCAGCCAGTACTGCTTTGGCAGAAAATTTGGGCATCGGACTACATGGAACTTACACGTGTCATTGCAAAGGATTGTTGTGGTTCGGAGTATGCTCTAAAAATCCCATGGCTAAAGTTTATTGAGCAATTCAAGGCTGATATTGGCCACCCCGAATACTATGACCATCCAGAAACCTTGAGTAACATGACAAGGAAATTGCTAAAGCTAGAATGTTTAACTTTACTTGAGGAATTGAGGCTGTCCGCTGAATTGGTTAAACCTACTGTTTTCCATAACCAAATGATTTTGACTACCTTTTCTGTGAAACCCTATCTCATTAATGTTCTCAATGCCCAGCATAGATTTGTTCTGACACGCTTTAGGCTTGATATTTTCCACCACCTGGCGAGCATTCCCAATACTAATAACTGGTCACGTGAACTAATGCATTGCCCCTGTCACAAGATGTCAAAACAATCGACCATGCATATATTGTTCTTTTGTAAAGTTTATACGGATTTGAGAAATTCTTTTATTAAGCCGTTAATGAAATCTCTAAATTTTAAGCACTGTAGGTTTTTTTACATTTACAACTACTCCCAAATTTGTATATATGTATGGCTTTAGCATGATTTTTATGGGCTGTTATTTTTTGATAGAAGTCGTTATTGGATGAGCAGATTATTGCTACCTTATCTTAAACTGTTTCTGTATTTTAAGCACCCTGTTTTTGTAATCTATTTTTATTAATTTTACTGTATTGTATTTTACTATGTATGCTTTTATGATACACTATGTGAATCGAATAACGTTTATCAAAGAAACAAAAGAGTGTAGACTCTAACTGCTAGATCAACAAGAGAATTGGAGACAGATTTCCTAGGGTAAAGATTGGGTACATAATATATTGGGGCTCAGTTGATTATGGGGTTCAGCTCCCACAAAATGTGCATTTCAAGTTTGATGATATTTTGTGGAAACAATTTTGAGACATTGGTGCTTCACATATTATATTAGGGCAGTGCTCCCAAATTGACTTTAAAAAATCTTCTTTAAAACTATGAACTCTCTGGTCAATTTTCACCAATTATGTTTATAACCATATATGAATTTCTAGGAGGCTAATTAAAATTTGGTTAATTTTGTCAAAGATTTTGAAAGTTTGGAAACTATGGAAGGTGCAACTTTAATGCAAATACTGTCGTGTTATTGTACTATTCTACCACTATAATATCTATGAGCCCTATTCATGAAAGAGGTGGGTAAACATTTACTCTTTAGCCTGAGAGAACGTTTTAATTTTTTTTTGTTCACAAGCAAGCCTAGTCATATGCTTGAGAAGCTGCCCTAATCACGTTTTTAAGCGTATTAGTGGTAATGATATGTAATGTTTGAGGAAGTTCCTGTTCCCCCGGTGCAGACACATTGTGCAGAAGTCCTCACAGGTTGAATAGCCTGTCCTCTGAAAATGCATTTTTCTATATTTTATTTTTGCAACAGGGAAAACATTTTTCCTTATGTAGAAAGCCCTTTCCCTACAACCCCAGTTAATTTGGGGGTGAGCTTTACCCTTTGCCTTCCTGGAAAGATTATAGCTCAAACCCATGGCTGGAGTAAATCATCTGCCATTTACAATGCAAAAAGGGGACAGAGAGGAGTTTGACAATGCCTGCATGTATATATTTTTCTGAGTGTTCCTAAAGTTCCAAGGCAAACCATGCATTGGAATACCCACTTCCCATGCATTGTGCAATACTTACTACTGCAGATTTCTCTGCACTACTGGCAGAGAAAGCCTCTGTAATAAATGCATTTCTGTCTTCCAAGAATAACTTTGTGAATTCCTGGAAGGCATAAAAAAGTAAACATGTGTAGAAAATCCCATTTAATCTGAATTTATCTTTGTGAATTGAGCCCAATATACATTTATATAAAGAATGTTATGGTCAATTATGTATTACAGTTCCATTTAGGGGCCTGTCAAGCTGTGTAGCTAGCACTTTCCATGTATTTTTAAACCTCAAATTTAAAGTATAAAACTGGGAAATATGTTTTTTAAATGTTCTTTCTGCTGTACTCTACTGCAGTGACACCACTAGGCACACCTGTGTTACTGGCTCCGAGGAGTTGTTTACCTCCCCCTCTCCAATGCTGAAGGTCAAAGGGCAGATATTCTGGCAGAGCGCAGGGGGAAGGTATACGCTTCATGGTCCCAAATGCCTCTCATGGTAAAATGACCCCAGGAAAAGCAATTCCCTGCAGTTGGATGCCCAAAGGACTGACTTCAGGCTGCACGGACTAGGATAGGTATGTTGCAACTAAAAGTACTTAATTTGCTTTGCCCAAATTCTATACTTCAGAAATGGGGTTATTGTGGCATGGTATTCAACTCCAAAGCAGTGATTGGCAAATGTCATAAGAACTTCATAACTTTAAGTTATGCACTTTTTATTTTACATGTTTTTTTTGTAGCAGACAGTGTGGTTTGTAAAACCAGACTCGATGTCACTGGTAAGGCCATAGTATGCTATATTACACTACTCTGACCTTTCTATTGGTTGATAATGTAATTTCCACAAATATCGGAAAATAAATAATTCAGCAACATAACATAATTCTTGTTAGATCCAGCGGTTTCGGGCTGGCTGAGATGCATCAAAGCCAGTCCGGATCCATTATTCCAAGTAGGATGAATACGATACACTTGTCCGATAACCTGTGCTCACCCTCTGGTAGCATGGCACCGAGCAGTCAGGCTTATCCTCAGGGCTCGGCTGTAAATTATTGGCACAACACCAACCCTCGCAACACACTGCGTTCGCAGCAAAAATACTCAATGCATATGTATAACAAACACTTGTCTTTTTATTACACACACAAACACTGAAATCAAAATTAGATACACATTGTATATAAACTCTATAGTTAAACACAATTGTCAAACTTCTCTTATTGAAATCAAAACAAAACACACATTGTATCTGCACTTTACAGTTATATGCAATTGTCTGACTTTCCCATTGCAGAAAGGTCAAACAGTCACCAGTCTGCGACGACGCCTCGTGACCCAGCCCCTCAGTCCTTCAACTCCAGCAGCCGATGATACACGTTGCCCCAGATGGTGCCCTGTTGACTAGAGTTGAACCACTTAACAAGGAAATAAACAGTTACTAAGTTTCGTCCATCTGGATTAGACCTCCAGGTGCCTGACAGCACATGCACGAGTGCGAGATCGCTATTCCCTGTAGACAAAAGGTTGTGACCCAGGACGCTGTTGTGCTTCAACATCTGGTGAAATGTTTTCCCCTCAAGCAGAGGTGTGACCTGCCATAGACCCCCGACAGTCATCTGCAGATGTCCACAAGGCACACAAAACCCCTTGGGTCTCGTCACAGTGTTTTCCACATTAAAGCTCCCTGTGATGTGGGTCCAGGGAGAGGGAGCCAATGACCTTGGACAGAGACCGCAATATCAGGCACTTTCGGACTCCTGACCTGGAGGCTGAAGACAGTCTCAGATCCCATCTCAGGTTCCCCCAACACCCCTTGGACACCACACACTATGGAGCGTAAGTTACCACAGGTCCCCTGATTGCAAACATGGTTCCCTCAGAGTCTGCAAGCTTCCCCATGCACTCCTGAAACTCCTCACATCCCGCAACCCCAGATGGCTGCTGATCTTTGCGCACACACTCCTCTTCCACAGCGAGATGATGGTGTATGTCAGGACAGTCTTTGTCCCAACCACAATGACTTCCACTTGTCTCCACCACACCCAGTGCAGTCCTTACCATTTCGTGGAGACAGTGAGATACTTTGTGTTCCTGGGATCTAGTGGACAGGGGGCCAGCTCACCGGGCCTTGGAGAGTACTTCGAGACCCAGGCCATGACAGTTGGCACTTAGCTGGCAGTCAGCAACTTCAATGCAAAATCCACCAAGTGATAGTCCCCTTCTTGGAGCACGACAAGCTCAAAGCCAACACAAGTCTGCAGATAGTCCAGTTGCAGTCCCTTCTGCCCTAATGAAGCCTTGTGCCAATGTCCCAGTATCAAACCAGCGTAGTATGGTTCCAAATCCAAAAGTGTCTCTTCTTTCATAGGCTGAAGCCCCAGTAGTTATGACCACCATGGCCTTTGAAGATACGTTCAGTTCAAAAGGTCACCTTTGAAATGCACAGGCCCTCTCTAAATTTAGTCCTGTCTGCCATTCTACCCCAGGAGGTTTGATCACAATCTTTAGTGGGGCCAAGACCCTGCCGCTTTGAATGCAGGTGCCAATTCCACCCCCATCTAACCATCACAGAAAAGCCCCTCAGAGTCAGGGATTTGCAGTTTCCTGTGAACCCCTAGTTTATGGCCCTCTATCAGGAATAAACAGATGTGGCTGTCCCCCTAGCACCCAGTTGTGAATTAGGAGACAGGCGGCAAGGCACACAAAGCCACTTACATCAAAATGTCCACTTTCCCAAAGTGACATTTCCATCACCATAATGTCGAACCCCCTCCCACTACCAGAGAGGATTTGCAGTTAATAACTCATCAAAACCAAACACTATACTGTTAGTATTCTGCCTGTAGGAAATAATGCTTGACTGCCTTTCACTACACCCCCTCCTGCTAATCCAATGAAAGAAGCAGGCTCCAGTGTACCGAACACACCATCCGGTGTCATTCACGACTCATGCAGGTAACGCATACACACCTTCTTGTGCAACCTCTGCCCAACACCCCACCCTGCTACCAGGGAGAACTCTGATATAGCAGGAGATATGCAGAACCTTGGCACGTAGCTTTCTAAATGCCAAACCGAGGAACAGTAACCCGTGCACACGGACCCCAACAGGCACAAACCATTTGGTACAATCAATGAGCTACCTCCATGGATGGCACAGCCAGTGTGGCAGACCCATGGAGGCGCATTCGAGGTACATGCCGCTGGTATAGGTCTTACCCCATGACAAGGGATTTACAGCTAACTCCAATTAGCCAATCATATATGCACCACTACACAGTATGTATATGATGAGCACAGCGCTTTGACACTGCACAGCAGTGCCAGACATACTCAAGTCCTATGGCTAGCATCCAGGTCAGCAGGAAACTGAGACAGAGAAAAGCAAAAAGTCAAGGGAAAGCACCCTAGAAAGGGCCATTTCCAACAATTTCTGACACATAAGGGTCTTAAAGTCTCTGATGAAGGACATTCTACTTATGACCCAAGCCTTAAAAACATTGCCTTTCACAACTTGTGGTTAGCTATGGTAACAAAGCACCTCCAAGCCCTCAGGTTCACAGTCAATACATTTCAGACATGCTCAATAACAAAAATAATCCTGCCCATGGTAATCTCCACAGTAATATCTAAGCATGGCTATGCTTACACATTGGGCACAGGGCATGGCTGGTGCCCTTGTCCTCTAACTAGCTCCCAGAAATGGGAACTGCCCGCATCTGCGCTCAGAGGGCACTAGACATAGAGCATGGTCTGCACTCATGCTCTATGCCCAGTAACCCTGCACGGACTAAAAATTGGGCACTATACGGGTCTAATGTTGCTATCAATATTAGACTCCACATGACTAAATGACTTCTTAAACTTGTCAAAAATGGACCTATGCTGTAAGAGTGTGAAACAGCAGAGCTTCATTTGTTGATATCCACACCACATCCATTTTCTTGGTCCTGGGATGCTCTGTCAAGGGCCCTGCCAGATGCCGGCCTGGCTGGGCCTTTTAGCATGATACAATAAAGCCCATTAAGTTTATTGGCTACACAAATTCCTTTGCACCCCTCAGAATTAGCTTGAAAAGGAATATAATTTTCTTTATGTTAGAGACAATTCGTGTGTGTACCTGACTTACTTCCACAACGCAATTAGATATGATATTTAAACATTTGCCAGTCGAGGGCGGTTCCCTGTATGCCGGCGTCATGGAGTCTGGCGGTGAGTGTGCGGTGGGAGACGTGTTGAAGGCTGCAGAGAGGTCGAGTAGGATCAGGGGCGCGGTGTATCCTTGGTCGAGGAGGGTGCGGATGTCGTCTGTGGCGGCTAGTAGAGTGGTCTCTGTGCTGTGGTTGCTGCGGAATCCAGATTGGGAGGGGTCGCAGATGGAGTTTTCTTTGATGAATTTTGTTAGTTGGATGTTGACGGTCTTCTCAGTGACCTTGGCCATGAAGGGGAGGAGGGAGATGGGTCGGTAGTTCTTGAGGTCCATGGAATCTGCTGAGGGCTTCTTTAGTAGGGGTCTGACTTCTGCGCATTTAAAGTCGCCGGGGAAGGTGCCGCTTTTGAAGGTGGCGTTGATAGTGTGTCGTAGTTCCGGAGCGATGGTGGCAGTGGCTCTGTGGAAGATGTGAGGGGGCAGGGGTCTGTGGGTGCTCCTGAGTGGATGCATTTTATGGTCGATGCAGTGTCTTCAGTGGAGGCCGGGGTCCAGGAGGAGATGGTGGGCTGGCTGGTGTTGCTGGAGGGGGGAGTGGTTTCGGAGTCAGGTGTCTGGTCATTGAAGTTGTCGTAGAGGCTCTTGATTTTCAGGTGGAAGTATGAGCCGAGTTTGTTGCAGAGGTCCTGGGAGGGGGTGATGTCCGTGGTTTCGCTGGGGGGGTTGGTGAATTCCTGAATGATGCTGAAGTGTTCCTTGGAGTTGCTGGAGGTGGTGAGGATCTTGTTCTGGATGAAGGTCCTTTTGGTGGGTCTGATACGTTGGTGGTATTCCGTAATGGCGTTCTTGTAAGTGGTGCGGTCTTTCGATGACTTGATGTTCCTCCAGTTCTTTTTGAGACATCCGGAGCTGTGCCTGGCTTCTTGGAGGTCGGTGGTGAACCAGGTGGCCTTTCTGGGGCGTTGTCTGTCGGGGTTACGTAGGGGTGCAAGTTCATCTGCGCAGTTGGTGCAGGAAGATAGACTTCATAACATTCATTCAGCAGCCAATGAGACTTTCTCTTATTACCCGTAGAGCAAGTATCATCCGCTAACTCACCACCATCCTTAGTACCCGTCTTCTCCCCTATGTACGGCGAAATTCGACTTACATGTCACACTTTACCATCACTCAACTGGACTGAGTTGCATAAAACCGTAATCAGTTGTAACAGGGGAAAATAGCGACCCTCATCTTTCTTGTAAATCCCTGTTTTTTTTACTCTGACCCAGTCACCCGTACATACCTCAACAGATTTTGAACAATACTTTTTGTCATATTTTTTACTCTTGTCCTGATATTCAACGACACGCTTTTTAACCAACTTTAGGGGCATATTTACAAGCCCCTATCACCACCACAACGTCACTTTTAGTGACGTTGTGATGGCGATAGGGGCTTCGCCTTATTTACAAGGCAGCGTTAAGCCACTTAACGTGGCTTAACACTGCCTTGTAAATAAGTCCCACTTTCACGCTATGCTTAGAAATGGCAATGGATGTTGCTGTGGGCATTCCACCGCAACACCCATTGATTCTGACGCTGCCCCCTATTTACAAGGAAGGCGTAAATAGGAGGCCGCGCCAGAATTAAGACCAGGGACAACATGGTTTTTGTGCAGCACACATGAAAACAGCAAAAAGCCAATGATTGTTTATGTACAGGAAGGTCCCCCTTCCTGCACATAAACAATCATTTTTAAAAAATGCCATTTTGCAACTTCTATGTGTGCTGCATTAAGCAGCACATATAGAAGTTAGAAAACGGCATTTTAAGATCGTTTATGTGCAGGAAGGAGGACCTTCCTGCACATAAACAATCTTCCCCTGCACGCAGACATCCTTGCACTATGATGCAAGGGTGCATGCGTTGGCGCTAGGCTGCTAAGTGTAGCGCCAGTGCAGGGGGATATGCAGGGCTGCACCATATTCTTGTAAATATGGTGCACCCCTGCGTTTCTGAAGTGGCGGAGTGAGGCATTAAGCCAGGAAGGCTAATGTCTCACTCTGCCACTTCCCTTGTGAATATGCCCCTTGGGATCCATTCACTTTTCCTTGTGTGAAGCATTCAACAACATTGTCCTTCATGGCAGGTAACCTGCCCCTCATGATTTCAAAAGGACTAAATCCCTTAGTGCTACATGGTGTATCCCTGTAAGCTAAAACAGTACGCCAAATTTCTTTAATCCAAGACAATTTAGCCTCTTTAGCTAACTGGATGGTATTTTTTTTTCTAGTAAAATACTCTCTCTTTCGGGGAAAGCCAGTGGAAATTGCTGTGGATTCAGGGATTCATTAAGAGTTCATTCTGATTCTGGATTCTGATTTGCGATTATTTTTGCCCCAAGGAACTATGCGAAGGAGAGCACCAAATATTGTCCAGCTACTGGTTTGGCGGAAGTCACATTTCAGTATAGGTGGTGGCCTGATAGTTATTATATACGCACACTTAACTGCAGCATCGACTTCAGCCAGAATGAGTGAAAGGAAGATGGATAGTGAGCCAGCAATCGCCCTGCTAAATGTACACACTGGTTGCTGTTTTCCATACGTTGGCCCTTTCAAGTCGAGGTCTTATGTAAACTGTCTGACTCAAAATGTCCAGTGTGAGACTGGCAACTTTTGGCAAGGAAAGGGGAAACTAATTCCTCTGTCCTTAATGAAGAAGAGTTTTGAAAATGAGTAGTCTTGAGGGCTGAAAGGAGTGTTGAACATGACACCTTCTCTTTGCCAGAATGAATGGGATGTACTCCAAAGCCATCTGGAAAGTTGCATAGCTGAAAGCGCATCATTCAATAGGAAGGGCTCCATTCCAGCCTACAACTGGTTTGAGAATTTTATTGAGTTATTATCTATATTTTAAAATTGTTGATACTACTTGAACAATAACATAAATCTTTCTATGGAACTGCAGGGTGCTTGTGCCACAGATAGGAGGGTTTGAGCAGAGTTTCACTGAGACTTGTGATGAGTCCTCACAAGGGTATGTTCAATAAGCTGGTATGGGCTGTCCCTTTCCAAATGAATAGCCCACTTTCAGACAAAAATGAAATGCAGTTGCTTAGGCATCAAATTTGAGCAAATGTATATCTTTAGTGTCAAGAATACTTTATTTCGACTCTAGAAGAGCCATACAAGATTGCACACACATAATTTCATTTAAAAAACAGCAAGAACACATACACAAAATTTACAAATTTTAAAATGATTAATATCTGCTACGATTCTTAAAAACAGTAAAAAGATCATTTAAAATACAATATATGATCTCATCTGTTCCTAGGGAGAGTAGAAACTCCATTGCCAGTTTATAATTCCTAATCCCTGCAGTACGTACTAATGGGCGAATAAACTGCTTCCTCTGGGGTGTGTAAAATCTACAGAAAAGAATAAAGTGCGTAGTGCTTTGAGGTGAGTAACTGTCCCACGGACAGACAGGGAGTGAAGCAAACCATGAGCTTTCAATAGGGAAAGCAACTAAGAAGTGTATAGTTTTTAAACGCAGTCTCGTCAACAGAAATGTACTCCTTTCATTTAAGTCAATTTGCAGATACAGGGCAGGTTCTCTTTGTGGTTGAGAGAGAAGCTCTGGGTAACCAGTCGCATTGCATATGGGGCCTGCCCACACTTGACTTTGGTAAAAAAGAGACTTTATAGTGGCAGACAATACATTTTTTAGTGTATCGGGGTTTGTGTAATATTCTGTAACACCCCTTTTGGCAAAACTCGTTTTGACATACCTTAACCAAGGTATGTCTGAGCTATTATCCAGCCTCATGCAGTCTGCCAGTATTGTTCTGCATAGGGCGGCCTCTGGGTTCTTCCATGCTTTTAACCAAAACAACAGTGGTTGTAGTGCAATATAGTCTTTCAAATACCTCAGACCAACTTCCTCATGACAAAAAGAAACAGAGGAACTCTGGGGCACTGAGAGAAGTCTTCTTAGAAACTTATTCTCTATTGTTTGAAGTGATTTACAATTTACATGTCCCCACACCCCGGCCCCAAAAGTTACCACAGAAAGGCTTTTACTCTTATAAATATATACAATCTCCTTAGTTGGTTTATGTCCCAGTCTTTTAGCAAATCTAAAAATAGCATCAATCGATTTCTGAAATTGCATAATTCTAATATTTAAAACATGTTTCCAATTAAAATTAGCATCAAATGGTACCCCCAGGTAAGCAAAATGTGGAACTTTCTTTATTTCTTCACCCCCCAATAACAATTTTCTAATTTTGGCTTTTTTTGGACCACATTTCATAATGAATGATTTAGTATGGTTAACTTTTAGCCCCAGATCGTTCATAAAAACATTGAATGAATCTAGCAGTATTTGTAATCCATTTGTTGTCCTGGCTATCAGGACAGCATCGTCAGCATGTTGGAGAACAGGGATTTGGCAAATGTTACATCTTGGGGTGTCCTTTCCCACCTTACATAGTTGGTCTCCCAGCCCGTTAATATATAGTAAAAAGAGGAATGGGGCCAGGACGCAGCCCTGCCTTACCCCTATATCGGAGAGGAATCCTTCGGTCAAATCTCCCTTACTACTATAGTGTACTGAGGCGTGTTCGTGAACCCTACTGAGCAAGGTGATAAATGCTCCATCAATCCCCATTTATAATATTATAGACCATAGTTGACTGTGTGGGTGGGCATAATTTGCGGAGCGCGGAATTCCACGAAGTTGAACAAAAACTCTGTTTCGTCGGACTCCCAATTAATACAACAGAAACCTCATATACTTTTGGCAAAATAACAAGTATCTCTGTCTTTACATGCTAAAATGCATATAGTCATTTCACAAAAATGAAAATGAAAATTTAGCAAGGACACCTAGCAATGACTAGTTGAACTGCAGCTTGATGTAATAATTTCAATGCTTTTGCATTTGACTTGTGAGGACACCTAGTAACGACTAGTTGAACTGCAGCTCTTTGTAGAATTATTTTGATATTGGATACTATAATATTCACTGCCCACTGCTAATCTCGTCCCATAATGCTTTGCAGGGCCTTTGATTGGGATTGTATTTTTGCCCATAACTGTGCTTGGGGTGGTCCTAAGAGGATGGGACCACCACTGAATCGTTCAGCATGATATGCTCTTTGTGTTCAAGGCATCTGCTTGGTCCTCCCCTAGGTTAGGGGGACCCCAAAATCATCACCTCTCTCATTGCCTGATATTTTTCATTTTCAAAGTTCACTTTTGTGAATTGGTTATATGCTTTTAGCATGTAAAGTTGCTTTATCAAAGCATTTGTGGGTGCCGTTTAGTAGCTGACTCTGCTACGGAGTAATGCGTAATTAACAAATCTCCGCAAAGAGCGGAGTTCTTTGCTCAGGCCTAGTCAAAAGCACAGGTTAGGTCCATAAAGGCTAGGTGAACACAGCCCTTTTGTGCTTCGGTGTACTTTTGGACAATTAATGCCAGATTTAATGTTCGTTCCACAGTTACAAGTCCTGGCCAGAATCCAAATTGATAGATCGAGAGCGCCTGATGTTCCATTACCCTGCCCAAGATTTGAACTGAACTATCGAGAAGGGAAATTTGGCGATAGCAATGAGGTTGGGTTTTATCCCCCTTTTTAAAAATCAGCACTATAATGGCTTCTTGCCAGGTCTTGACTATTGGGCCCACTATTGCAGCTTTTAAAACATTTGTAATCAAAGGGGCCCAAAAATCTGGTAAATACTTGTATAGGTCCAAAGGAATTCTGTCCGGGCCCAGGGCTTTCTCTGGGTGACTATTTTCTATAGCTAACAGTACCTCACTCACCTCTATTGAATTGCTTAGGGCCTGGGCAGATCTTATATCACAGGGAATTTCTATGGCCGACGATCGATTTACTATCCTTGGCTCCGGAGAAAAAAGTTCCGAAAAATGATTAACATTATTGATCACTTTCTGGTTGTGAAAACACTGTTGTTTGTAATACAAATAGGAGGATTGCCATCCTACTGCAAACTTTTTTAGGCTCTATGTCTGACCACCGAAAATCTTGTGGATACACTTAAAGCAAATACTCCAACCTGTAGGTGTGGAACATACAAGCTCAACACCATGAAATCCAGTATCTCAGCCTTCACAGTCAAAAGTTATAGTACTGGGAAATATGGCTATCACCTATTTTAAGATTAGGGTTTGCTAGTATGTAGATTTATGAATATATATTGACCTGGGCATAACAGCCACTCTGGTGCAATTGCTCTACATACAGGGGTACAGATCTTGGCATTAGGGCAAACCATAGTCTGACGTCCAGGGCAAATCTGTAAGCAAGTCTGGTTGGTAACATGAAAGGGCGAGTAGGAAAAACCCAATATGATTAGCAAAGCACCAAGTAAAGCGTGGCACAGGGAGGGCTTGCCAAATAGAGTCACCTTCTAGCTCCTGTGCATTGGTAATAGCTAGTTTTGAGCTGCCTTCCCACAGACTCTTGTTGGGACTAAGGAGGGATTCTTGGGACTGTGTGTCCCTACGCTGCTCTCCTTGAACTTGCTGAGTCATTCATACAGGCAAGGTCAGGAGAAGCAACAGTATGCCATGTGATCAGAGCTACAGCAGGGCATCAGACAACATTTTACCTTGTGGTAATGGAACAGGTCCATGGTCAGGAAACACCATACTAATAGCACCATGCCATGTAGACTTGCCGTGTCTACAGAATGCATATTGGGTGTGGTGCCAACCACACAAGCAAATACAGTTTCAGGAGCAAGCTCTCCTAGGAAAATGTATCTTTCCATCAGTCACGATCACGGAAAAAAAGATGGGGAAGAGAAAATTGAAGCGTGGGATGTGACTGCCTGTCCCCTCTCTTCCAGGAGCAGTCATCATTTTTATTTCATTTAATGTGTTTACTAATAAGATGTTCACAATCATCTGGTAGGTACAAAGACTTGCATGGCCAAGGTGATCGCCTTCTGTTTTTTGGGATTCAAATTTACAAAACCAATGAAAATAATGGTTATCACTTTTTCCACAGACCACAGGAATCACCCATGGATGCAGCTGCTGCAAATAGCCAAAACCTGTGCAATGAGGTGGAGGAGGCTATTCTTCAAAACTACATGTTAGTGAGATCATTTGTGGGTCTCCATAATCTCAGAGAACACCAAGGATATTTCGAATAATACTAGTTCTGCAAAATATGGGATCTCTTTGGAGCGAGGGTCACTTTATCTGACCAAAAACTCAAAAACATAAAGTCCAGATCTGAAAGGAATGGCCGAACTGTACAGGTGGAGAGGGACAAACATCTTTATAATGTATATATTTATATATTTTATTCTAGGAAAACCTGGCAAAATGCCAGTGTGGGAAAGCTGCATGTAATTCGGCTTAAAACTGGGGAATCGGTGCAGAAATACAAATTTTCACAGGTTTTATGCATTCCCAACTCCCACACTTATTATCGCGAGGAAATCCTGTGCCTGTGAATTATCCGTTTTCGCAGTACCGATAATTCCTAAGTGCAGGAATTCCCAGCCCCTAACCGAGTAGCATGTAATGAACAACTAAATGGAATGCTGATTTCTAAGTATAGAGAGCATTGGTTCCCTACATCTACAAGGCCGGATCCCATTGCAGCATTTACTTTCATGCAACAAAATACGTTTACCTTCTATAGAGCTTCAAATGCAAGTCTGCAACGTGAACAGGCTGCTTTATGATTTATTTGTTGACAAGACATTTGCACCAACTGAATTAAAGATACATAAAATGTGTTCATTGACAATTAATGTTGGTGTAGTGCCACAAAACAAGCACAATGAACTCTTAAACTAAACAGAACGCGACTTGGTTTTCTATTCCAATTTTGTTCTACCTTGTCAGGTAAAGTTCCTGGAAGTTCGATGCAAAATGTGAGCTGGATTTCTTTCATGGACTCTCATCGTAAGAGCAATAAAAATGGCTTTCTTGCAGTACAAAAGCAGTCTTACTGGTGTCATGGAAGCCTCGGTCAGGTTTGAAACTGTGAAAGGCATTATATAATGTATTAAATGTATATCCTGCTTCGAAGTTATTCTACTGTGACATTTAACTTTGAACTTCTAGTCTATCCTCTGCGGCACAAATCAGTCAAAGCAGAAACTGCACTATGAAATTAGTATTTAATACACAAGCGTTATGGAATTTTTGCTTTCACAGAGGACTACTACGGATTTCTTCCAACAGTTTGAGGTTTATGTATGGAAAACACAACCCCCCTCCATTCTGCCTTTGCAAAAAATCATAAAAGATATTATACATTCATAACCTGTCAGCTTTAGCCACATTACAGAGTGCTCAATTATGCTATAATCGAATAGCTGCCCGGAGTAGGCCACATAATGACTTCCTGATTATCCGCCTTTTAAATGATAAATGAAATGAATATATAACATTCCCCCTGCAAACAGTCTAGTTAGCATTCCAAATGAAAATAGATCTTGGCTATTTCTGCTCAGAACAAACTATTTCATTGTGATTCCGGGCAGCAGCAAAGGTGTTGTACAAACCAACATGTGGTGCCTTGGAACTCATTGCATTGATGCATTGGAAATACAGATGTTGTGCGACTTGTCTTGGAACCTTTGCCCTAAACTGTCCTTTCCAAGCTATCAAGGTCTCATATAGGGAAACAAAATACTTAGGGAGTTTTTCATTTGACTCAGAAACTTGTTTCTTAGCGATGAGATGCAGATGTAGCACTAAAGCTAGAATGCATTATTTATCGTAATTACTTCTGCAGGTCTTTACAGCATCAGTAGCCAACCGTGCAAGATTAGTGCCAAACAAACAGTGAAGCGCTTGCCCATAAATACGACATACATCAGCTATAATTGTAGGCATATGAGGGCTACTTGGACAACATTTATTTTCGGTGAATCGCTTCCCCGAGCAAGGCAGCCTTTCAATAATGGACATGAATTTATGAAGCTGCTGGATGGCGCAATGGATTGGCAGAGTGTTTTAGGACCGGCTGTACTGCTGCTGCCAAGGCAAACAAGGAAACAAAGATTTAGAGAAGCTTGGTGGAACCATAGTGCATCTGTGATGCACTCCAAAACACATTCAGAGCAGGCAGTAGATCATTCTGCAAAGCACAAGCTATGATCCAAGGAGGATTATTAAATGACTTAGTAATGATTTCACAATAACTTTGATGACAATTAAATGTGTTGTGGTAGTGATACTATTGCTTTGTGAGCTGAGCTGCCAGTAGTGCTGTCAAGTGTGATGGAAGTGACTCGATTAGGGTCACCCGGGTCAAACAAGACCACCTCCCAGCTTTCCATACCAAATGAAGAGTCGGTCAGACAGTAGAGAATACAAACCAATATCTGTTTATTTCAGGTACACTCAGAGTGGAGCCCAGTCTGCCCAGTCGCTAGGAGTGCTGCAGAGGGACTGACATCAGCAAGCATAAAGATACATTATGTATATTTCGAACTAAATGAAAACACGCACACAATGGAATTTTCCAGACAGATGTAGCTGAACAAAGGAGTACAGAGGATAAGTTTTGATTCTAAGGCCGGGCACACACTATCTCCTACTCAAGGTCGTTCTGCCTGTGCCCGCCACTAGACAAGTGAGAGAAGGCCTCTATCTAGCTAGAAAGGTATGCGCTAATAAGAAAGTCTATTCATTAGTGAAGCAAAACCAAACCTCGGGGAAGAGAAACTTAACAGAGTCCTTTTCTCTGAATCCACAAAGAGTTAGTTTCGATTATGACTCAAAATGGCGCCTACATAGAAAATGGCGCTGCGAATGCTAACTTACGTAAAACAATGCGTAAACATGAATTTCTCTATTCTAACAAGCCCTCCTTTTAGCATGAGCTAAACATTTTCTAATAATAGCAAAGAACACATGACTCAATAAGATCATAGGTGACCTTTTTAGGAACACTCCATACTTTCAGCATCAGGAAGGGAGACTGTAAGGAGGGAAGAAGTCTTGAAAATGCCCTCATCTATCTTCATGAGGTCATCAATTTCTTTCTGGATCATTATTGTAGCATTGGTGTCATGAATCAATATTTTCCTTTGAGAAGTGAGAAGGGTGGTGCAATAGGAACAACAGAAGGGAAGGCTTTGAACAAGGACACAGCAAGAGACCAAGATCACAATGAAATAAATCACCCATTCAAGGATCCAACCCCAGCTGCCAAACAGACACCAACTCCAGTTCCCACTCTCCATGCCTTTAACATTCTTTAGGATGTCTAAAATGTGTTGTGTTATATTCTTTTCCATATTGGGGATCCCGACTACAAACTGGTCTCCTACTACCACGCACACACCACCACTCTTAGCTAGGATGAAATCGACTGCATATCTAGTCTGCTCAGAATATATTCGCATACTTTCCAATTGGGTGGTGATGTCACGCAAAGCTGCTAGTGTGGAGTTAGATAATATTTGCAGTTTACATCCGAAGTATTCTCTAGCTTTCTCACCCCTGGCCATAGCAGTACCACCAAATGTAACTATGGAGGAAAGAATGTATCCAAAAGTAATACCATTACTATAATTATTGACTTCGAGATCTGTCACTCCTTCGCAGAAGTCTTTGGTCAACGTTCTTTTTACCCATCTTACTCTAGGCTTCACATGTTTGCAAGGTAAACCCAAAGGCAGTACCATCCCAAGTGCCACATCATTTGTTCTGTATGAATGTTAGAATATGTTCCATTAGACAGAAAGAAAAAACCTGGGTGTGCATAAATTGGTCTATCATAATCCACAGCAGAATATTGGGAATTCCACCCTAAGGTACTAGGGTCCTTCGGACTTACCAAAGAGTACGTGCCTTTATGCAGTACTATCCCTGAACAATTGACATACAATATGAGGTCAGTAAAATTGACAATTGGACAACATGCAGGGTTATAACCAGCTTCACAGGAAACTGTCAACTCCTTATAGTGGTAACCTACCAAAGTGACATTCTGTTTTTCCATATAAAAATTGTCGCAATAAGTGTTATTATCACACCCCGGATAAAACCATGCCTCGTGGCTTTCTATGATATAGACAAGGACCTGGATAACCAAACCCAAATACTCCTTGCACTTCTACAAAGTCAGGGGGCCGAGTATAGGTATAATTGACAATTGACAGTGGATATGCTGTCCATAGACTAGTGACAGATTCAGTAGGGTAACAAGCAGTACCTTCTCCAAAGAATCTCTTGTGTGTATCTAGAAACACATTGCTTGGGGCCGTCCTTTTCTTTCAGACTTGAGGAACAACCTTATCCTTACTATGTAAGGGTACACTTTGATCACTTTCCAAAACCCATGATACACCACATCATATAATCAACAGCAAAATCACAAAAACAATACATGTCAGCTTTTGTTTACAGGTCCACACTGCATTGTGCTGGGCAAGAAGAATCACCGGCTGCTCTTCCTCAGCAACCATTCTACCAAAAGGATGCATAACTAATGATGAAAATGCGGCAAAATACAAGGAAATATGCAAGTTCCCAGTGTCCGTCAGAGCCTCACTGGTACAGACTCCTATTGTTCATCAGTACGTTGGTACTCTTGAGCACCGGCGGTGGAGTTTGCTCTGTCCTAAGCTCGTATCCCACGTCGACCACGGTGGTATACCTACACTGTATATTTGTCCTGTCCGATGTTCAAACAATGCACAATACTCTCATCAACCTGAACTAACTCCGTTGGTACTATAGCAAAGTACACCCTAGCTTACACAGTCCATCTCTGACTAATCTTTCTTTTCCTTGGGTGCACCGTCCCCCAGCCGAGGGCGCATATTGTACCTAATGACTCCAGGCACAGAAGGATCAACAAAAAGAGGCTCCTGGATAGCTTGTATTTCCGGAGGAACTGCTGCATTCAGCACATCATCATTTTCCTTGTCTGTTTGCATCCAGTCAACCTTCATCGCTGAAAGGGACAAACCGAGGCACCGTCTCGCACTCAGAGTCTCCTACTCCATCCTTCACCCACTGGTCGTAGGGCAAAGGCAAAGGGATTCTGAGACAATGAGTTGCATGAATCCAGTTCTTACGGCCAGCGACCTTGACTGCAGTGCGTGTGGCCAAGAGGACTTGGACGGGCCCCTTCCAAAGCGGCACCAAACTTTTCTTCCGCTGAAAATTCTCGACTAGGATAAAGTCTCCAGGCTGAATGTCGTGTCCGGGCCCCTCTGGTGTAGCTGGCAGGGCTTCCCGGACCTGTTGGTGAATAGAACGCAAACTTTCAGTTAACTGGCCAAGATGATCAATCAACAATGGGTACTCAATATCAGAGAACCGTCTAGGGCACGCAACGCCCCAGCCATTTGCCGGGCGTCCAAACACGACCTCATACGGTGACAATCCTGTCCTGGAATGAGCTGTCGTTCTTGTTGACAAAAGAGCTAATGGTAAAGCATCTGGCCGTTTTAACCCTGTTGTCTCCTGATTTTTTGCCAGTTTGAGAGTACCATTGTACTTCTCAACCAAACCTGCTGCCTGTGGATGGTTGGCAGAAATGAAACTTCTGCTTTATGTGCAAACCATCACAAATTAATTGAATCACTTTTGCATTAAAATGACTTCCGTTATCACTCCAGATCAAACGGGGCAAGCCGAAAAGAGGAAAGAACTCCTTCAGGAGTACCTTCGCAGTCGTAATGGTGGTATTATCTTTAGTGGGATAAGCCTCAACCCATTTACTGAATGCATATACAACCACCAAAACATACTTCAAATTATTACATCTCTCTAGTTCTATATAGTCCATCTGAAGGACTTCAAAAGGAAAAGTGGGGAGTGCAAAGTTACCAGGCGGTGTCGGGGTACCCTTTCCAGGATTGGGCATCATGCACACCATACAGTACTTCACTAAGTGTGCGGCTGTCTTGCGGATATTATCATTCTGCCATACAGGGTCTAACAGTTTACAGATACCCTTAGCACTGATGTGAGCTGGACCATGGGCCATCATGACTACAGGAAGAACATATGCATCAGGCAACATCGATCTTTGTTCTCCTGACTTATCAATCCAACATACCCCGTCGTTCAATTGTGCTGTACTTTCCTGCCACACTGCTAACTCTTCTACTGTGGCCTCGCTTTGTATCTCCTTTACATTCTCAAGACTGTCCTCAAACATGACAACCTCAGGCACCCACCTAGCCGGACCTGCTACAAACATTCTTTTCATCTTTGTCCGGGCCGTCTCCTTAGCTGTCTGATCTGCAAAGGCATTTCCCCTACCTACATCATCGGTGACCTTCCGGTGGGTGATACACTTTACTATGGTCAACTTCTTGGGGAGAGGCAAAGCAGATAAAAGTATCAATATAAGGTGCCCATGCTGAATTTTGGTGCCATGGGAAGTGAAAAACCCTCTCTCAGCCCAGAGTCGCCCAAAATTATGCGCGACCCCGAAAGCGTACTGGCTGTCAGTATAAATATTGACAACCAATCCCTCACTCAGTTCACAAGCTCAAATTAAAGCAGCTAGCTCAGCAGCTTGCGCTCACTGATAAGAAACACGGGATGTCTCTACCACTGTACGCAGTGTGGTAATAGCATAAGCAACAGTGGTGATGCCATCTGCCAATTTAAAAGAAGAGCCATCGACATATAGTTCCCCTTGTGGGTCAGATAAGGGAACATCAGTCAAGTCTACCCGTCCTTTTGTTTCTTCTTCAATCCGGAAGATACAATTATGTTTGTCAACTTCATCACTATCGAAAGGGAGGGGTGGTAACGTGGCTGATTAGGAGTGGCACATCTTTTGATCGTGATATGTTTAGCAAACAATGTCAATTCATAGCCAGTAAGATGTGCACTGGTGAGGTGCTGTGTCTTCGTCTTATTCAAAAGGATGTCCACAGCATGGGGTACCATAACTGTGAGGTCAGTATCAAGCACGAGTCCAGCCGATTGTCTGTTTGAAGTGGCCGCGACCGTTCTTAAACAACTCGGGAGGGCTCTCGCGACTGGATCAAGGACAGCAGAGAAATAAGCACAAGGCCATTGCTTATCTCCAAATTTTTGTGTTAGAACAGAAAGCGCGCAACCAGCCATCTGATGGACGTACAACACAAACGATTTGCTGTAATTATGGGTGCCAAGTACTGGAGCCGAACAAAGCGCAGTTTTCAATTGCTCAAAAGACTGCTGACATTCAGGCGTCCAAGGCAAGGTCTCATGCACTTCTTGAGTGGTTAGTGCAAGCAGGGGTTTAATTAATAAAGAACAGTTAGGTATCCACTGCCGACAGTAGGCAGTGATACCTATAAAAGCGCGCACATCTTTCTGAGTCTGTGAAATAGGCATTTTTGACAATAGTACTAATGCGCTCAGGGGTCAGCCTCCTACCTTCCTTCGACAGTAGGTGACCTAAATAGATAACCTCCTGTCGACAATACTGAAATTTAGAAAGGGAAACCTTTTGCCCATGATGAGCCAAATGCAACAATAGGCTAACGGTACTATTGTTACAACCCTGCTCAGTATCAGAAGCAATAAGGAGGTCATCGACATACTGCACCAATGCATTACCTTCAGGAAGCGAAAGGGAATCCAACTGACTCTTTAAAGCCTAACTATAAATACTCGGACTCTCGGTATAGCCCTGAGGAGCTCGACAGAATCTAAAGCTCCTTCCATCTAGGGTGAACCCAAACAGATATCTGCTATCTTGATGAACTGAAGAATGCATTTTTCAAATCAATAACAGAAAAGAATGTAGCAGTGGAAGGAATCATTGTCAAAAGTGTAGTAATAGCTGGAACGACTGGAAACTGAGGAACCATTTTTTTAATAACTTCGCGCAAGTCAATCACAAAACAATAAACATCTTCTTGATCATCAGGGGAACCCGAAGGCGCCCGTTTAAGAATCGGAAGAATAGGACTATTACAAATATTGGCAGACGTCTCTTCCACTACTCCTTTCTTGATCAAATCCTGAATTATTTGCAACAGGGCTCGTTCTCCTGCCTGTGTTATTTTGTACTTGGGAATACGAGGCAGAATAGCATTGTCTTTGACCTGTATCGAAACCGGTGGTATATGCAACAGCCCTACGTCTGTATCACCTGTTGCCCACAGGGTGGGTGGCACGTCAGCAAATTCAGCAGGTAGAGGGAGAGACTGGCACTGTTCGGTACTCACACTTGGGCCCATCGTCATATAAACACCTTCCGGGGAACAATAAATAGTAGCATGTAATTTCTTCAACAAATCCAATCCCATCAAATTCTCACCACAATTAGATGTCAGCAAAAATGGGGAATCCAGAGTAAAAGGACCTATAGTCAATGCAAGGGGTCTTGAAATGGGGCGTACAACCGGTACATCTGAAAAACATTGTTATGGCCAGACAGAGCCGCCCCAGGGACCATGTTTTGAGAAACAGAACTTTTTGTCGCACCTGTGTCCACCAAAAATTCCTTAGTCGAAACTTGTAGTTCCGCTGTTACATAAGGCTCACGCTGGTCTACAGGTATCGGAACTGGTCCCCCACTCTGTCCCTGGCAATCCTAGCTATAAGACATCCCTGTTGTTTCATCCATATCATCGTCATCATGATAGTACTGCCCATCGCAAGGGTCATCAAAATAATTATTATCAGAACGACCCTGTGAGGCTGCAGCGTTCTAAGCCCTATCAGCCCCACCAGCTCCACGACCCTGTCCACGAGAACCTCGTCCTCTAGGGACGCCACCTTCTGCAAAAGCACGGGACACTCGCTAAGCCAGTGACCCTCCTCCTTACAATATGCACACTAATTCGCCCCAGAGGCATCATGTTCAGCTGCCTACTAGTGCGTGGAAGCTGTCGGGCAGAACCACCACGTCCTCTACCACTCCCTCTCAATGCTTGTTGCAACAACACCTTTGCCTTTAAATTCTTATGCTTTTTCTCTGCCCTTTCTTTCTCCTCATTGTCCCGATGTTCATAATATTGAGTCATATTCAAAATAACAGAAGGGGAAGAGGTGGACCAGGTACTTTCAGAAGCCAGTAAATGAGTCGCAATTTCGGGAAGTACATTAGAAACAAACCTGTTGACAAACAACCAAACACCTCCCTCAATAGACAGATCCTGCCCACTGTTATCCAAAAATGTATCCTCAAACCTAGTGAAAAAATCAGACACACTCTCATCTTTCTTTTGTCGACAAGCCGTCAACTTGTCCCAATCTACTTTCCTCGGCGGAATAAGAGAATGCATATATGTAATAATGCGGCCTGGGAAAGCAAGTATCTCTGCTCGGGGCTTATCACCTTGCTTTCTTTCCTGATCCTATGCTTTAATTTGATCCCATGTACCACCCAACTCCGCAACATGATCTTGAGTGTGAACCTGCCTCCAAATATCAACCGGAACAAGAAGACCAAAAAAAAGTTCAGTATCAGCAAGAGTCATTACCATCGAGGAGGTGGCTTTGGTCAATTCTTTATAATAAGCAGTAGGATTTTTTCCTAGGATCAGGCAACTGAATCTTAAGGGACAAAACCTCACTTCTTTTCCACTGAGTATAAAGCCATTGTTCTTGAAACCGGGCTGCTACACCCGCTCGAGTGACATTACCACGCTGATCCTATAACTCTGGTATCTCTGGGTGATATATGGGATGAACCTCTTGCATTGGAAACTGAGATACCGTGGTAAGACCCTTGTCATGCAACCTACCTCTATAAGCAACCAACGTGGTAATGTTCCCAAAAACTTGGCCTGGGTCTGCACCACTAGCATACACGCGATCTCTAATATCGAATAGCATTTGTGGCGCATTATCCCCGAAATGTTGCTGCCAAAGGCCAATCAACGTAGAGGACATATGTTTAAGAGCATGCTGCTGTCTAAAAGGCTCATAATCTTTCATCACACTCCAAACATCCTCTACACTGTAAATGGGATTACGACACCACTGCGCAGCCTGATTTGCTACTACCTTCTTCTCTTCACCCCCCACCGCAAACAGTACAAAAGGGCCAAACGCTCACTAAATTTTGTCAAATCTCTATCCTCAAATCCACGTATTGGCGTCTCAGCACCCAATAATGCTGGGAAATGAACCATCAAAGATGGACAAACAACAGAAGCACCGGGTAAAATCAACGCAGGCGGGTGCGCCGGGGGGATTGAGAGCTGGAGATAGGGATGCCAAAACAATAGGTGTGATAGGTGTGCTAACAATCGCAGTTGCCACAGACGGCAATGGCATAGAAGGAGGAGCCGAAGCCGTTTAAACAACGGCGGCAGAGACAGGGACAATTGAAACAGTAGTAGCAGGCTGCTGCGATGGCGAGGGGACAGTAGGATATATCCTCTGCGGGGCATATGGGGGCGGGGGGGTGGGTGTCTAACAATTCCTCCACAAAAGTGTCATTTTCCTCCTGAGCCAAATACGATTTATCAACATGCAATCGAAATCTCCTATCTTCACACTCAACTCCCTTTTCCTGTTTTTCTTTATCATATGCTTCAGCTTTCTGAGTCAGCGTCTGCATCTTCCCTTTCCGTTCCTCCTTCTCCGTCTTCAATCGTCTCTGCCTAGCTGCTTTCTGCCACGTTCTGAGGAAATCAAACAAAGACTGTCTACTTCGTCTCTTAAATAACTGTTCCTGTATATACCCAATCGTTTGTTCATCAAAAGTGCCCGTCAATGGCCACTGCAACTCGGCATTGTCCCTCGTATGTTTGTGCCATAATGTACCAAACATAATAGGGCCAAGACCATGCTTCACATACATATCAAAATTTGGAGTGCCTTCTGGAGGCGCCGGCTGAGCTTCTTCCAATTGAGCATCTGCAGAACAACAGCGACAGCACAAAGAAAACAATTTACTGGTCCCAGGCATTCTCAAAAGAAAACAAGCTCACTATTTATGCCTGCCAAAGCAATTGCAAATGCTTTTATTGCAAAGACGGTCCTCAGACCGTACCAAACTCAAACCAAAATGGTACCATATCCACAAAGAACCAAAACGAACTCACCTGATATATGCAGGCCAAGCGAACTAATTCTCCACTGCCTACTCTTCAGACCAAACTGTCAGATCCAAGGGTTTCGCCATTTAGGACTCCAGTCGGGATGACCACTGGGAGAGGCACTGTGCGGCAGGACGGAAGGGGCAGCTGTGAGCAATCAATGCTCCTCTTACAGGGATCACTGAACCGTCAGTCCAACCCAACGATGGCCTTGACCCCCCCCCCCATTGGCAGAAGGGGATGGGTCACTCACCTGAAGGAGTCCCTGTCCGGGCGCCAACTGATTAGGGTCACCCGGGTCACACAAGACCACCTCTCAGACTTCCATACCAAATGAAGAGTCGGTCAGACAGTAGAGAATACAAACCAATATCTGTTTATTTCAGGTACACTCAAAATGGAGCCCAGTCTGCCTAGTCTCTAGGAGTGCTGCAGAGGGACTGACAGCAAGCATAAAGATACATTATGTACATTCGGAACTATAAGATAACACGTCCACAATGTAATTTTCCAGACAGATGTATCTGAACAAAGGAGTACAGAGGATATGTTTCGATTCTAAGGCCGGGCACACACTACGTCCTACTCAAAGTCGTTGTGCCCATGCGCGCCAGTAGACAAGTGGGAGAAGGCCTCTATCTAGCTAGAAAGGTATGTGCTAATAAGAACAGTCTATTCATTAGTGAAGCAAAACCCAACCTCGGGGAAGAGAAACTTAACAGAGTCCTTTTCTCGGAATCCACAAAAAGTAAGTTTTGATTATTACTCAAAATGGCGCTTACATAAAAAATGGCGCTGCGAATGTTAACTTACGTAAAACAATGTGTAAACATGAATTTCTCTATTCTAACAAGTGGCTGTGGAAGGAACTGTCAGCTTTTTTGCTGACATTTAGAAACAGCTTGGCTAAGTTAGAAGGTTTTAAAAGTAGTTGCCAAAAGCTTTAGGTAAATGTTCATTGGCAAATATGAAATTGAAGAGCAATGTACCATGACAGTTACAGCACGTTGTTACATAATCTTTAGTCTGCCCAGGATTTTGCCACCTCATCACTGTTGGAAGGTGGGTTCTTAATAGTGGTAAATGTGCATCTACCACTGGCAATAAGGCCACTAACACAGTCTAGGGCTCAGAATAGGTCTCAGAAAAGTATTCCCACGCTCAACCCTTGGTAGCTTGGCTGCGAGCAGGTAGGCTTAACTTAAGAGACAGGTATGTAAAGTATTTCAAAACACCAATTCAGTAAATAATTTAGACACAACACACAGTAAAAATATCACACCAATTTATAAAAATAGGAAATATTTGTATCTTTAAAATGACACCAAAACGAAAACATCCAATGTAGGGAACCAGAGATATGAATTGTTAAATGATTTAGCACTATATAGCACATAAAAACCTATAGTGCCTACTGGGACATCTGGTCATGCTAGACCGGGACAAAGTCAAAGTTTCTTGGCCGACTGTAATGGAGCCCTGCGTGGCTACCCATCGCGGCAGGCCTCGTTAAAGTTTTACCTTTGGACTTAGAAACTTTTCTGGCTCTTTTTCTGCCAAGGTCCCTCGATGCTCTTCAACAGTCTGGGTTCTGTGAGAGTTCAGCTTCTTGCTTTCCAGGGAGCTCATGGTCAAACTCTGGAAGTCAGACCTCCGGAGCTTTTCAGCGGGACGAACCAGCAGAGCAGGCTGGCTTGCGGTTGAAGGCCACCAGCTTGGCTCTCGCGGTTGAGTTTGTCCCCCTTAGAAGCTTTTTTCCAAAGTTGCTCCAAACTTCTCCAAATTTCTGGAACTTCTTCCTGAAGTTCATCTGGGGGTCCCAACATGTCCAAAACACAAATCATGGGACTGGAATCTCAAAAATGGTCCTTGAAAGATTGGGACTTCAGCTCCCACAATCCACGTGGACAAAACCTTTACAAATCCACTGGATGCACTCCAGGCTGGGGATTGTTGGCAGTGATGGTCCAGGTGAGCTCTGTTAACCTGTAGCTTGCAGGAAGATCACTCTTTATTCCTCTTAAAGCAAATTAGGTCTACAGGTCTGTAGTTCCAGATTGTGCAGCAGGCGCAGTCAGTCAGAGTGCAGGGCCTGGTTAGTGCAAATCAAACTTTCAGCATGGATCCTTCTTCTCTTATTTTCAAGCAGCAGATCTGAGAAACCCTGCCCTTCTCAGATACTTATTCAGTGTTATCTGGGGTCAAGCAGAATGGCACTTCTGTGTAATGAGGTGAAGGGCAACACCCCATAGCATGACCACTTCCTCCAAAGTGTGGCATAACGTTCTTCCAGAAAGCACTATTCCTCCAAAATTCAATATGCCTAAAGTCTCAGCAGAGGAGAAAGAACTAGTTAAGCCAACCTCCAGTATGGCTCATTTCCATAGCTCTCCTCCCCCTGACATCTGCAAATTCCTTCCTTAAGCCTGCCATCTGGCTGCGTTCAGAGGGAATGTGAGTACAGGGATCTGGCATTCTCTGCCTCTCCCATTCTTCCTTTGAAGCTCATGCGTTATGACCCCTTTCCCCTGCTCTGGCATTCCTGTGTAGCAGAGCTCTCTCCTACCAGATAGCCTCTCTCCCTTGGTGCCACTTATCACTTCATCAAAGCAGCCTGGCTAATCCTGTTAACTCTGACCAATCAGGGGAGAGGGCAGGAATGCTGAACATTGGCTTACAGACAAGAAAGTCTTATAACTTATTTTCTGTATATTTTAGTATAAATTCAGCAATAGCATACTGTTCAATTTATCAATACCATTCTCACAAGTCTTTGAATTAAATTTTCTAGTAATCCCTAGGGATAGTTATGAGTTCATTAACTATTGCAATGTTAATGTGGCTGGGAATCTACAATGGGGAAAATGAAATGTCCAATTTCTCCAACACCAGGGCCTATAAAACATCTTTTAAAAGGACCCTGCTTATAGCTACAAACCCTCTATCCATGGGACACATAGAGAAGACTTTATGGGTCCAGAATGTGCAAAAATAATGTATATCCTCACTCCACAGTGCTCCTAGCACAAAAGTCGATTTTGGGAAGCACTTTACTACAATGGGGGAAGTAAAATAGGCAATTTCTCCATCCCCAGGTTTATAAAGACCCTCCTTATAACTACATGGCCCCCACCCATGGGACACGTAGGAGAGACCATGGGGGTACCTAATATGCCAAAATATTGTAGTTTATCAATTTGTAATTGTAAGTGCCCCTATCTCCAAAGTCGAGTTTGGGCACAATGTACATTTAAAAGCAGTGCGCAAAATACAGGGCTCCTTACCTCAGGCTTTCAGCAGTGCACACATGCAAGTGCAGAAAGGGCTGCTGGCCTCTGAAATACCATGCCCTTTTATATTCTATGGACTTAAATATAGTTTTAATCCCCCTGCCTTATTATTTACTAGAGACTTATAGGGTAGGTCGTGCCAATCATAGGGGTTCCCTAACGCATAGTGTAACCTAATTTGTGTGTCTGTTCACCATAGCATTGGCCCTGGGCCTGGTTAGACAGAGTCTTGGGACAGTCAAAGTCAGTTACCACTAGTACCAGTCTGCAAAACAAATGAGAATCTTACTGGAGATTATGTTTATAAGACTCTCAGCAGAAAGGCCAGTCCCTACACATACTGTACTACGCACACCTGTCATCTGAGAGCGAGGTCTGAAAAGAGAGGCCAGTCCCTCCCTACAGCCTCTATGCACACTGGTCATCTGAAAGAGAGCTCTGAACAGAGAGCCCAGTTGTTCCCCACACCCTACTATGCACACTAATCTTTACAGAGCAAGGTCTCAGCAGAGAGACTAATCGCTCTACACACTCTACTACGCACCCCATCAATGCGGGTGTAATGACACCTCAAAAAAAAGATTGCTGGTGAGATGTCTTGACCCATATCCTGTTTTGTTACAATAAAAAACATTCTTTTATTAAAATAATGTCAGAACACAACCTATATTATAAAGTCATTCTACCATGCATACACTCCCAAAAAGAATTATTTCTTTTCAAGAAAACAACCTTAGAGGTTCACTGAACAGTGTGAACATTAATGTTTTGAACTAAAAAACAACACAGAAATTCACCAATTATAGTTAGCAGCGCTAACTATAACTTGCGCTCCCACCGTGCATTGCTTATGACCTCACATAAGACATCACTCATGACATGTTCTATGACATTTATGGCTTCATTGATGACATCTCAAATGAAATCATTAATGACATCATCCAAGCTTCGTTTTCCTGCATATTGCTGTATAATTAGCTATGTCTTTACACGTAGCATAGTTCACATTAACCATCAACCACAGATATATGGAAAACCCTCATTGAGTATGGTGTTAATCTTTCATAGGAAATACACCACAGTCTATTGAAAAATATCTACTAAGAACAGTTCACAATCTATGCGACAGCTGTCAAAAAAGACATTAACAAAAAATACCAAGATCTGAAGATGCTAAACATTCTACTACCTTCACTGTTCATATTATGGTGAAAACTTAAAAGTCCATCTTCTGAAGCAAAACAAGCACACTTACATAGGTTGCTACCTGGTGCACACAGTTCTCTATGTTAAGTAGAAATTGTCATGCTGATATGATTCTCTTCCATAACTCAAGGCTGCTCACAATACTTAGTATGTAGTATGTACAATCTTTGCCCTGCTGAAACCTTTTCTGCAGTACCAAAATACTTATGTGGAACATAATCTTCAGTCACCTGTACACAGAGTTACTCTTAAATACAAAGATTTATAACATGCTCAATAACTCCAGACAGCTATGGTGCATTATGAGGACATGCATTTCCTGAATACTTACACCCATTACCAGGACCCAAACTATACAAAATTAAGTGGAAAAGTTATATGGTAGTTATCCGCCACAATCTAAATGATAAAACATTGAGCACACTCATTGGATTATGTAATCAGTGATGTCATCACTGATGTCAAAGATGTCATTTGAGATGTCATCAGTGATGTCATAAATTATGTCATAGAACATGCCATGAGTGATGTCATATGTGAGGTCATAAGCAGCAGTGCATGGCGAGACGCTAGTTATAGTTAATGCCGCTAACTATAAGTTGTTACTTTAACCTTTGTTTTTTCAGTGAACGTTTATATATATATATATATATATATATATATATATATATATATATATATATATATATATATATATATATATATATATATATATATATATTATCTACTGGCGGTCGCCAGTAGATAGTTATAGTTACAACCTATTATCCATAGGAAATCCGCGACATTCTATTTGAAATAACTCTCTTGCCGGTTGACGTATCTTCGCAAAATTTTCAAACTTTGTGGGGCGCTCCGGTCCGCTCCTACCCTGAAAGTCTCGGGGGATTCGTCAAGCGGGGGCCGAGAAAAAGGGGGTCCCAAAACGCGTTTTCCCATGCAATTTTCCATAGGAACCTTTAGACACGGCTACAGCCCGAACTGCTGAACGGAATTACACCAAATTTGGCAAAGAGGTAGTTCTTGGTTCAGAAAGAACCCTTTTGTTAAATGGTGTAAATCCGTTCAGTAGTTGCTGAGAAAATCAAAAGTAAAAGTACATATATATCTATGGCCGCGTCGGATTCGCGCACCCTCCCGATCACGAGCTGCATGCTAATTGGCTGTCAACACTCCAAATCAGGAAGTGTTGGCAGCCATTTGTCCCTCGGTAGAACGAGGGACAGAAACAAGTGCGCAAAGCGCACAAAGGGAGCAGGGTAGAAACACCCTGACCCCTAGGTCTGCTCAGGGGTCCCACAAGGACCCCCGGGCAAAAAATCGGCAGGATGCGCTCAGGGTGCGCGAATCCTGCCGGAAAATCGAGCGCGGTCTCCCGCGCTTCGATTGCATTTGCCCCGGGTGGCCCAAGTCCCGGGGGCATGGTGGGGGTGTTCAATTTATGTATGGGGGCCTCAAGGGCCCCCAAGCCCGGGGACCGCCACCCCCAGGGCTTTCTTTTACAAATGGTGCGGGAGGGCTCTGAGCCCTCCCGCAGCCCCGGGAGACCACCACCTCCCGGAGCACTAAACATTTAAATATGGGGGTCCGTTACGGACCCCAAGCCCGGGGACCACCACCTCCCGGGGCTGTGCACTGAATGGGAGGGAGCCCTTGATGGCCCTGGGGACCGCCACCCCCCAGGGCCGGCTCCTGCAGTGTCCCGGGGTGCCTACCCCCGGGACACTGCTGTTTGCTATGACAGGACGGGAGCCTCGCGGCTCCCGTCCTGTCATAGCAAACTTAGCTTGCATTTTGAAAGAGAGAGCAGGAAACCTGCTCTCTCTTTCAAAATGCAAACTAATTGCTTTTCCACATGGGGAGCAGCATGTTAGCTGCTCCCCATGTGGAAAAGCAATGCCGGCTTCCGCAGGAGGCGGGGAGCCGGCTGGGACTGTGGGGGATTGGGGACCCCCACAGTCTCCAACGTGAGGCCAGGCCCCGGGGGATGGGGTCCCGGGGCCATAAGTGGCCCGGGAGGGGGCCACGCAGCCCCCTCCCCAAAAATAAATAAATAAATAAATAAATAAGGTCAAGGCCGGCCCCGGGGATGGGGTCCCCGGGGCCTTAAATGGCCTGAGGAGGGGGCCACGCAGCCCCCTCCAAATAAAAATATAAAAATCGAGGCCATGCCCCGGGGGATGGGGTCCCCGGGGCCAATGCAGGCCCAGGGAAGGGGGCCACGCGGCCCCCTTCCCGTTTTTTATTTTTTATTTTAATAAAAAAAAAAGGGTAAGGCCCTGGGGGATGGGGTCCCCAGGGCCTAAAAATAGGAAAAAGGAAGGGGGGCCACACAGCCCCCTTCAGGGGAAAAAGAAAAAAAAAAAACGATCGCGCCCGCAGGCCCCGCCCCTTCCTTCACCACTCTGCAAACGCGCCCCTGGCGCGTTTGCAGATGGGGAAGTAATTCCCCTTCAATACTGGGGGTCCCTGAGGGCCAACTAGCCCACCAGGAACCTCCAGTATGCACCAGGGGCTGCCTTGCAGAGAGGTGTACAGAGGCCACGCCCCTTTACACCTCTCTGCAACGCAGCTCTGTGGCGCTTAATGGAGGTAGCTGGTGGGCTAGTTGCACCCCAGGGACCCTCAGGATTCAAAGGGAGTTAATCCCCCGACTTAAAACGCGCCACGGGGCGCGTTTGCACAGTGGTGAAGGGAGGGGGCGGGGCTTCAGGTGACATGTGTGCAAACAGGCCCCGTGGCGCGTTTTAAGATGGGGAATTAAATCCCCTTCAATCCTGAGGGTCCTGGGGGCCAACTAGCCCAACAGGTACATCCAGAAAGCGCCACAGAGCTGCGTTGCAGAGAGGTGTAAAGGGGTGTGGCCTCTCTACACATCTCTGCAACGCAGCCCCTGGCGCATACTGGAGGTTCCTGGTGGGCTAGTTGGCCCGTAGGGACCCTCATGATTCAAGGGGACTTAATCCCCAACTTAAAACGCGCCACGGGGCGCGTTTGCACAGATGTCACCTCAGGCCCCGCCCCTCCCTTCACCATTGTGCAAATATTCCTCTAAAATCTGCCGAACTACGAATTCCGATTTACTCACCTGTTATCAGGAGAGACCTCAGTGCTGTATCTTTCAGCCCAGTACTGGTCCTGAAAAGTAATTTTAACCGTACTTAACAGTAACTTGAATTTCCTTCCATAGGCTAACATTGACTGGTTTCACTTGGAAATTCTTCTAAGTGTGGAGTTTTGGAACTTTAAAATATTCCTCTAAAATCAGCCGAAATACGAATTCCGATTTACTCACCTGTTATCAGGAGAGACCTGAGTGCTGTATCTTTCAGCCCAGTACTGGTCCTGAAAAGTAATTTTAACCGTACTTACCAGTAACTTGAATTTCCTTCCATAGGATATCATTGCCTGCTTTTTGCTGAGAAAGTTTCTAAGTGTTGATTTTTGAAACTATACAAATATTCCTCTAAAATCAGCCGAAATACGAATTTCGATTTACTCACCTGTTATCAGGAGAGACCTCAGTGCTGCATCTTTCAGCCCAGTACTGGTCCTGAAAAGTAATTTTAACCGTACTTACCAGTAACTTGAATTTCCTTCCATAGGCTAACATTGACTGGTTTCACTTGGAAATTGTTCTAAGTGTGGAGTTTTGGAACTTATATAATATTCCTCTAAAATCAGCCGAAATACGAATTCCGATTTACTCACCTGTTATAAGGAGAGACCTCAGTGCTGTATCTTTCAGCCCAGTACTGGTCCTGAAAAGTAATTTTAACCGTACTTACCAGTAACTTATATTTTCTTCCATAGGAATCCATTGTCTGGTTTTCAGCAGAAAAGTTTCAAAGTGTCGATTTTCACAAACTACAAATATTCCTTAAAAATCGCCTGTATGACTTAAACGCATTCTTTCAACTGTTTACAGGAGATGCACCAGTGCTGGATCCAGGATCCAACACTGAGTAAGAAAAAGTAATGATAACAGTTTTTACCTGCTAAGTGAATTTCCTTCCATAGGATAACATTGGTGATTCTATGAGAAAAAGTTTCTAAGTGTCAACTTTTAAAATACAATAATATTCCTTAAAAATCACGACTGTAACCAAAACGCTTTTACTCAACTGTTTACAGGAGATGTAACAGGACTGAATCTAGGATCCAGTCCTGTGGTTAGAAAAGTAATCCATAAAGTAACTAATTGCATTTAACTAGAAATTCACATTGAGCTGAATGTTGCATTGTGTTTGAAAATGTGTTGCCCATTGCAACAACTGTAACTACTGTACTTAAAAGTCTATTGCCTATGTGCAAAGTATTTAAACTAAAGTAATTCATTCTGAGAAAGTATTTTTGTAATGTAATGTATAATGTAATTACAATGTAATTTAAAAATAAAATATGTAAAAAATAATTGTTTCTAAAAATGTAGTAAATCAGTATGAAAAAAATTAATATAACAATTAATACATTTAAAAATTGTCATTTACAAAACCTTTGAAATTCACTGAAAAAACCGTAGGTTTCAGACATGTTATAGTTAGGAATTAGCATTTAAAAAACCTTTGAAATTCACTGAAAAAACCATAGGTTTCAGATATGTTATAGTTAGAAATCAGCATTTAAAAAACCTTTGAAATTCACTGAAAAAACCATAGGTTTTAGGGACAGTTATAGTTAGTTGGACATTTCACTCGTACAAAACCATAGAAGTTCCCCCGTTATAGTTAGTTCAGGTAACTATAACTCGCACCCCCGCAATGCACTGCTGATGACGTCACATATTACATCACTCATGACATGGTCAGTGACTGTAAGTATAAGTGACTGTACAGGTGAGTGAGTGGATGTGTGTGTGTAGACCTAAGAATCAGTGAGTGGGTATGTAGTTTTTGGTGTTGGAGTGTCTATGGTTTTGAGAATGGCAGTCTGTAATTTAGAGTGGGTGTATCAAAACTTATATTAGGGTGTGAGAAGATGCATTAAATTCTCACATGGATGATGTCATCAGTGATGTCATCAGTGATGTCATTTGAGATGTCATCAGTGATGTCATCAGTGATGTCACTGACCATGTCATGAGTGATGTAATATGTGACGTCATCAGCAGTGCATTGTGGGGCGCGAGTTATAGTTACCTGAACTAACTATAACGGGGGAATTTCTATGGTTTTGTACGAGTGAAATGTCCAACTAACTATAACTGTCCCTAAAACCTATGGTTTTTTCAGTGAGTAGGTAGTTATAGTTAGGACATAGTTTCCATAGGAAAAGCGTTTTTTCTTTTGCCAATATCTGTGGCGCCGTTTGACGAATCTTTGTGAAATTTTCCAAACTAATGACCAGCTCAGGTCAGCTCCTATCTTAAAAGGTTGGGGGTGATTAGTCAAGCGGGGGCCGAGAAAAAAGGGGGGTCCCAAAATGCGTTTTCCCTATGTTAATTTCCATAGGAAACTTTAGACAAAGCTACAGCCCGAACTGCTGAACGGAATTACACCAAATTTGGCAAAGAGGTAGGTCTTGGTCTAGAAAGCGTGCTTCTTTTTAAATGGTGTAAATCCGTTCAGTAGCTGCTGAGAAAATAAAAAATTAAAAATATCGATATCTGAGCACCGAGGATGATTCGCGAATCCTCCCAAGCACGAGCTTCATTTTGATTGGCTGTCAACACTTCAAAACAGGAAGTTGGCAGCCATCTTGTGACTCGGTAAAACCGAGTCACAAGAAAACAGAAAAAAAAAGATTAAAAACAAGAAAAGGGGGCAGGGTAGAAACACCCTGACCCCCAAGGCCTCCTCAGGGGGTCCCACAGGGACCCCCAGGCCCAAAAAAGGCATATTTTGTTTTTAGAAAATCGGCAGAATTCGCGCTGGGTGCACGAATCCTACCCAAAAAATAAAAAAAAAACGAAGCGGAGAGGAGTTGGCCTAACGGCTCGGGCGGTCGACCTCGAATCTGGGGAACTGGGTTCGAGTCTCGCAATGATGCTGAACATCCTGTGATTCTGGGCAAATCACTTAATCTCCACGTGCCTAACAAAAATTAATGTGTCCTCCTGTAACGCAACTGGTGCTATGTAAAGCGCTCTGATACCCGATGTGGGTCAAGTTTGCGCTATATAAAACTCTGTAAAAGTAAAACAAAAGAAAAGAAAGAAAAGAAGCGCGGTCTCCCGTGCTTCGTTTCTTTGAGCCCTTGGGTGGGCCAGGTCCCGGGGGCAATTGGGAAATTATATGCGGGGGCCCATGGGAGCCCCTGCAGCCCCGGGGACCGCCACCTCCCCGGGGCTTAGTTTATTATGCACGGGGGCACGCGCCCCCCGGGAGCCCCGGGGACCGCCACCTCCCCGGGGCTTTAATATATTTGAGGTGTGGGGGCCTCGCGGGCCCCTCCAAGCCCCGGGGACCGCCACCTCCTCGGGGCATACATTAATTATAGGCGGCGGGCCTCGCAGGCCCCCCAAGTCCCGGGGACTACCACCTCCCCGGGACTTCCTTCATTAATGAGGGTGGGGGGCCTCGTGGGCCCCCCAAGCCCCGGGGACCACAACCTCCCCGGGGCTTTGTACTCGATGGGAGGGGGGCTGCACGGCCCCCCTCCTGGAGCCCTATATAGCCCTGGGGACCGCCACACCCCACATTGCCGTTTGCTATGGCAGGACGGGAGCACAGCTACAGCCCTGCCATAGCAAACACTGCTTTGCTTCTTGGAAGCGAGAGCAGGAAAGCTGCTCTCGCTTCCAAGAAGCAAAGCAGAATTGCTTTAGGGCAAGGGGAGCTGCATGTTAGCAGCTCCCCTTGCCCAAAAGAAATGCTGGCTCCCGCAGGAGGCAGGGAGCCAGCAGGGACTGTGGGGGCATTGGAGCTCCGCCCACGGTCCCCAACGCTGAGGCCAGGCCCCGGCGGATAGGACCCTCCTGGGCCAGAAGTGGCCCAGGAGGGGGGCCAATCGGCTCCCCTCCCCTTTAATTTTTTTAAATGGAAGGCCAGCCCTGGGGATGGGGTCCCCAGGGCCATAATTGGCAGCAGGAGGGGGGCCACGCGGCCCACCTCCCAAAAAATAAAAAAATAAAAACAAAGCTTGCCAGGCCCCGGGGAATGGGGTCCTTGGGCCAGAAGTGGCCCGGGAGGTGGGCCACGAGGCCCTCCTCCCCTTTTTCATGATATATATATATATATTTTTTTAAATAAGGCCGGGCCCCAGGGGATGGGGCCCCGGGGCCAGTAGTGGCAAAGGAAAGGGGGACCACGTGGCCACCCTCCCGTACTTTCAATAAAAAAAAAAAAAAATGAGGCCAAGCCCCGGGGGATGGGGTCCCCGGGCCAGAAGTGGCCCAGGGAAGGGGGGCCACACGCCCCCCTCCCGTAACATAAATAAAATTAAAAATTAAAAAAGAGGTCATGCCCTGGGGGATGGGGTCCCCAGGGCCCAAAAAATACTAAAAGAAGGGGGCCACACAGCCCCCCTTCTAAAAATATTTTTTAAAAGAGAAAAGCCGGCATCTCGCTGGAGGCCCCGCCCCCTCCCTGCACCACTCTGCAAACGCACCTCCTGGCGCGTTCTAAGTTGGGGGATGAAGTCCATTAGATCCTTACGGGTCCTTAGGGGCCAACTAGCCCAATAGGTACCTCCAGTAATCCCCACACAGCTGGATTGCTGAGAGGTGGTCTGAGGCCACGCCCCTTTTTACACCACTCTGCAAACGCACCTCTTGGTGCACTGCTGGTGGGGCGATGAGGTCCTCTTGTGTCCTGAGAACCTCAGGACTAAAGTGGACTTCATCCCCCGAGCATCAGTGTGCCAAGAGGCGCGTTTGCAGAGTGGTGGAGAAAGGGGGCGTGGCCTGTGCCCACCTCTCAGCAATCCCACTGTGTGGGGCTTACTGGAGGTACGAGGTAGGCTAGTTGGCCCTTAAGGACCTCCAGCAGCGAAGGGGACTTCAATCCCCATCCAAGAGCGCACCAGGGAGCGCGTTTGCAGAGTGGTGGGCAAAGGAGGTGTGGTGTGCTATGAGAACTTTGCAACCCTGCTGTGTGGGACTTACTGAGGTAATAGGAGGGGTAGTTGGCCCCCAAGGATGTCCTAGGGGGCCAACTACCTCTTTAGTTACCTCCAGTAAGTCCCACACAGTGGGATTGCTAAGCCATCTTTGGAAGCCATGCCCCCCTTTCTCCACCACTCTGCAAACTCGCCTCCTGGCAGACTACGGGATGGGGATGAAGTCCACTTTACTCCTGAGGGACTTTGGGGGCCAAGAAGCCCTCCTGGTACCTCCTGTAAGTCCTACGCAGCGGAATTCCTGAGCGCTGGTCGGAGGCCCAGCACCCTTTCTCCACCACTCTGCAAATGCGACTACTAGTTAAAGAAGCATTTGCAATGTGATAGGTTTTGCATTTGCGAGAGTTAGAGCTATTGGCGTTGTAAATGTAAAAGTTTTTTACTAATGTTTTTGGGAGTGGAGTGGATGTACGTTGTGTGTAGTGGAGTTATGTGGTATGTTGTGCAGTGAAATTATGTGGATAGAAAGTATGTGGTATTTAGTGTATAGGAATTATGTAGACTGGGATTATGTGTATTGGAGAGTAATTATGTGGTATGGTAGTCTGTGTTGTGGAGTGGTAACCTCAGATTTGGTCTTCCTCGTTTCCATAGAAGCTAAACTATAAACTCAGTGAGACGAAAAAAAGAAGGAATCACTGAGGAGCACTTGTGGACCTATTAAGAGGTATGAGCAGGGCCACTGGAATTATGTGACTGTTTGGCTGCACCGACTTTTGCACAATCATACATTTTTCGCATTAGCCACATAATACATCATCTGCTCCCTAATCTGCAGATATGAACAAAAAGAGCCTTGTTTCTAGCTCAAACGGCTCAAACATTACCAAAAATGCAGCGACAAGTGTTACAGCATGGTGGGAAGCCCTTTGCAAACCTAGAATGGTCACCCATTACTCATTGCTAAATTTGGTTGTTAAATTGGTACTAATGGTGTGCAAGCCACTCTTGCTTCTTTCTGTGCCTCTCTTGCCTCTTTCTGCATTTCTGTTGCTTCTTTCTGCACATTTCTTTCTTTTTCTGCACTTCTCTTGCCTCTTTCTGCACATCTCTTCTACTTTCTGCACCTCTCTTGCCTCTTTCTGCACCTCTGTTGCCTCTTTCTGCACCTCACTTGCTTTTTTATGTAGCCCTCTTGCCTCTTTCTGCACCTCTCTTGCCTCTCTCTGCACCCCTCTTACCTCTTTCTGCACCCCTTTTGCATCTTTCTGCACCTCTGTTCCTTCTTTCTGCACTTCTTTTGTTTCCTTCTGCACCTCTCTTGCTTCTTTCTGCACCCCTCTTACCTCTTTCTCCACCCCTCTTCCCCCTTTCTACATGTCTGTTGCTTCTTTCTGCACTTCTCTTGCCTCTTTATCTACCCATCTTCCCTCTTTCTGCACTTCTGTTGCTTCTTTCTGCACTTATCTTGCTTTTTTCTGCACCTCACTTGCCTCTTTCTGCACCTTTCTTGCCTCTTTCTGCAGTTCTCTTGCCTCCTTCTGCACCTCCCTTGCCTCTTTCTGCAACTCTCTTGCCTCTTTCTGCACCTCACTTTCTTCTTTCTGCACCCCTTTTGCCTGTTTTTGCACCCCTCTTCCCTCTTTGTGTAACTCTCTTGTCTCTTTCTACACCTCTCTTCCCTCTTTCTGCACCACCCTTGCCTCTTTCTGTACCTCTGTTGCTTCTTTCTGCACCTCTCATCTCTTTCTGCACCCTTCGTGCCTCTTTCAGCACCTCTGTTGCTTCTTTCTGCCGTTATCTTTCTTCTTTCTGCACCCCTTTTGCCTCTTTCTGTACTCCTCTTGCCTCTTTGTGCACCTCCCTTACCCCTTTCTGCACCCCTCTTGCCTCTTTTTGCACCTCTGTTGGTTCTTTCTGCACCTCTTTTGCTTTGTTCTGCACTTCACTTGCCTCTTTCTGTACCCCTCTTGCCTCTTTTTGCACCTGTGTTGGTTCTTTCTGCACTGCTCTTGCTTCTTTCTGCACCCCACTTGCCTCTTTCTGCACTTCTCTTGCTTCTTTCTACACCTCTGTTGCTTCTTTCAGCAATTCTCTTGCCTCTTTCTGCACTTCTCTTCCTTCTTTCTGCACCCCTCCTGCCTCTTTCTGTACCTCTCTTCCCTCTTTGTGCACCTCTCTTGCCTCTTTCTTTACTTCACTTGCTTCTTTCTGTACCTCTCTTGCCTCTTTCGGCACCTCTGTTGCTTCTTTCTGCACTTCTCTTGCCTCTTTCTGCACATCTGAGTTAGAGGTGGTTTTAATACACCTACCCTATTATGTACTAGGGCCTTACAGGGGAGGTCATGCGAATCACAGGGGTACCCCAACCCATAGTGTACCCTAGTGTATGTAGGTGTTTTCACTGTATTCTAAGTGTCTTTCAGCATAGCACTGGCTCCGGGCCTGGTTAGTCAGAGTCAGTTACCACCAGTACCAGTCAGCAAAAAGTTGGGGGCACAGGATGACTTTGCAACAAGGCCTCTTTCTGCACCTCTGTTTGTTCTTTCTGCATATCTCTTGCTTCTTTCTGCACTTTGCTTCATCTTTCTGTACTTCTGTTGCCTCTTTCTGCATTTCCCTTGCTTCTTTCTGCACCTTTCTTCCTCTTTCTGCACATGTCCTACCTCTGTAGGCATAGTTAGAAATGAGCATTTAAAAAACCTTTGAAATTCACTGAAAAAAACATAGGTTTCAGGGACGTTATAGTTTGAAATCAGCATTTAAAAAAACCATAGAAATTCACTGAAAAAACCACAGGTTTCAGGGATGTTATAGTTAGTTGGACATTTCACTCATACAAAACCAGAGAAATTCGGCCGTTATAGTTAGTTGAGCTAAGTATTACTCACGCCCCTCCAATGCACTGATATCCACAGTTGGAGCTTTGTGCTTTTTTGCGCTATTTTCACTAAAATATGTAAAATTGCATATCTACAGTTTTACTGACTAGAATTTGGTGTTTTTTTTGTTTTTTATTTATTAAAGAAATCTGTGTGGGATCCTTTTTGTATGGTATTTTTCACTTTTTTACTTTTTGAAGTGTAGCACAAATTCCTTATACATTGACTCTAAGTTAAGCCTGACTGCTCTGTGCCTGGCTACCAGAGCGTTAGAGCACAGGTTAATTTAGGGTTGGCTTTTGCCACATCCTGACAAGGATTTTGGTTGCTGCTTGACCAGGGCTCACACCCCAGTCAACAATCCACTCAATTTCTTAAAATGAGTAATAACCACACAGAATATAATTAGACCAGCACTGAGACATGTCACTAACAGATAGAATATCATGAACATTTCTAACATGATTGGTTTGTCCTTCATAACCTAACACCCTAAAGACTACTTCTATGCTCTAAACTAGTAGAGCATGGAGAAGCTAACTTGCCTCTAGAATTTCTTGGAAATCGGCACACTGCATATGAGTTCACAACAGAGAACCTGTGGTTTTGAGAACTCGGCAGTAAGAGAGTGTTTCCTTGAAGTAGAAACACACATTAGCTAGGCTCATCTCCTCTCCTCTTGGTATTAGCTCAATATTAGACCTCAGCATAGTAAAATCTATGCTGTGGCAGTACAGCAGTCTGGCAGACCTCTTGGAGCAAAGACCTCTCTGAATCAGTGGCCCCTTCACAGGATTTTTAAAAGGTTGACCACTAACTGTTACCCTACATTAGGGGACTTTCCACTTAGTTAAAGGCATAAACAGTATGAACCAGTATGACAAAAGTATGTCAATAAAGACTACACATTTATTTTAAACATTCACTGTCTGACCTGGAAAAGTAGATTTCAGGGAACTCATAGCAAACTTAGGACGCCCTAGGTGTTTGTCAAAGTAATTTTTTTGGATGATTTGACACTTTCACAAGCTCTTAAAAGGATAAGGACATGTGGTATATGGGCCAAAGGTAGATATGTTAACTTAATTGGCAAAAATGGAGTCTGGCTTAAGGGTCTTTATGACATACTCAGAAAACATTCTCTTTTATATTTGCTGTAAATCTGTTCTGTTATTTTTTAAACATTCACATTTAAAAAGGTGCTTGGAGAGAGCATAAAGGGATTAAAAGTTAGAGCTATCTGATGCCAACTTACCTTTGTGGTCACAAAATCAAAAATATTTGTTTCTGATTGATTGGTGGTGAAGGATCCTCTCTACGGGAACAATCTGATCAGTTGGCCGCAACATAAGAGAAAATGATTCAGCCTCTATTACCGGACTCTGCCCACGAGATCTAAAAACATGAAAACAAAAGGCACATGCCACCCCAGGACCATGTGGGGAGTCCAAAAGAACCCCTCCCTGTGTTTAAAATTAGATAAAATATGTTGGGATATCCGTGTATCCAATAATAAATTATATTTTAAAAAACTCAAACGGTCTGGTCATAGACCAGACTTTGCAGCCAACTGCCATTTTGCAAGTTATCCGCAGCAGGCTTGGCAGCCCATGGAGAGTTGCCTGCAGGGCCTGGACAGGGTCCAGGCCCTGCTGTGATGAATAGTGGGTTGGTTGGCTATCCCCAGGAGGTTGGACACACTTCTCTCTGTGGTCCTACATTGTAAAGTTAGGGGTGAGTTATAAATATATCAAAATAGGTTATTCCTACACGGCAAAGGCATTTTCTCTTTAATATATTTTAGTCATATATACATGGGTGGAGTAAGTACACACAACATTCAATGTATGATTTTTAACTTTCCATGCTATAGGTGGGATTTTGCAATGCATGAATAAAGAAGTTAATTAGGCCAGATAGATAGCACCAGTCTACAGCATATGCTTTGGGGCGAAACACAGGCACTTTGCTACTGTTTAGCAGTGATATAGTGCACAGAATTCTTAAGCCAGCAAATCCCAACATGCAAAAATTAGGGACCATGACAAAATTTGGACCGTTTCTCACTATATCCATCATAGTCACTGATTAGTTAGGGAAAGCATTTTTGGTTTGCATCTAACGTTGACACAATTTGATTAATCTTCATAAAACTTTCCAAAAGAAATCTCATCTACCTCAGCTCCTTTCTGAAACTTTTTGAGGTAACTGATTAAGCGGGGTCTGTGAGAAAGTGGGGTGGTCCCATAATGTGTTTCCCCCATTAATTGTTGCAGAGGAAAATTAGACATAGCTACAGCCAAAACGCTAAACGGAATTATACCATTCAGGAGTTTTTGAGAAATGAAGGCTAAAATAATATAGATTTTTCATGGTGCAATGGGCTCACTGAGCCGACGGATCTTGCAATAAGGTCCGATAGGTTGCCAACAAATCAACAAAGATGTAATGAGCCATTTTAGAATTCAGGAACTGTATCCCTAGTCGTGAAAAAAAGGTTTAAAAAGTGTAAGGGGCTAGGGTAGTGACACTCGGTCCACCAGCTCTGCTGGGGCCAAAAACGATTTTTTAAGAACAGTTTACTACAAATTTGTGATGGATCTGCAGTAAACGTTTTTTTTTTTTAAAGTGCAAGTTCCTGCGCTTTAAATAAAACACTGCTTGGGCATGAGCTCAGAGGGCACATTGCATTTTATACGGAAATAACATTGGTTAAAGTGCTGTTATAGTTTGTGCTGGAATGAGACAAACCACTAATAAATAGCAGTTATAGTTTAGTGAACTTACTATAACATTTGTTCCCCATCATGCTCTATTGCTCTCCTTATGGCCTCACAAATTACATTGCTAATGACATGTTAAATAGCACAATTGGGATTTGAGTCCCAAAAATCTTTGCTTTTAGCCAGCTATATTTTTATATTGACTGCCAGCTTTCCCAGTAAGTTATGCAAAAAGCATGGAAAAAAAACATCATTTACAAAACCGAAAGACTGGTGGCCAATGGCAGACCTATTGTTTTTACCAATGTTTATACTTTTGGTAGTCAGCGTTTCCAACCAATGTGTTCTCTATCACATCTAACCCAGTCTCTTTCTCCCTCTGACCCATTACAGAAAGAAATTCAGTCTTGCTCAGTCCTAACTCACCAGTTAATCTGCTTTCGAGGAATATTTTGTGTAAATGTAACTGCAGTATTCTGCACCCCGATGGTATCTACCTCCATATAACCCAACAATGTGAGAATGAGGTACTGGCTTCATTCTGTGGGCATACACATTGTTGACCTGCTGTGAATAGCAATGAGCTACGTCCTGATTCAAAGTATTTGCTTTCCCCGGTGCCTTCAATATTGTGGTCCACAGGGACCAATGATTTAGGATTCATGGCCTCACTGGAACCTGTGAAGATTAAGATCAGCCCACAAACTAAGCTGCCTCAAATCCCTCAGTATCTTCTTAAATTTGAGGCAGATGCAGATGTCAGACCTGGCCCTTTCTGCAGAGTCACTCCAGATTTTTGCCTTCCTCTGCCTTCTTTTCCTGAACTCGTTTTTGTTGGCATTAGGACTATGCTAACCAGCGCTAAATTGATTGTGCTCTCTCCTTCAAACATGGTAAAATCAACTACATCCAATTGGCACTCTTAATTTACTTGTAAGTCTCTTGTAAATGGTACAACCTGTACCCAGGACCTGTAAATTAAATGCTACTAGTTAAATGCTCATTGTACAACACACTAAAATACCACTGTAAATCATGTTTCCAGGCTGACCAGTTTGAATTGCCATTCCGACTAGGGGTGGAGAGAACTCTCTGAGTTTCCCTCAGGAATTCCTCAAAGTTACAGAAAAACTCAGTGAGATTCTGTGGATTTCCGCCAACGGCCACATGCATTGCAAAAAGAGCATGCAGCGATTCAAGCTACTCGTGCTGCAGCCAATCTGGTCAAGAGGCAGCCCTCTGACCACGACTCCCTTGCGTTAGAAAATCATGCTAGGGGACGTCAAATGTCACTCGTGCATTTTCTGGAGCCTTGTGGGAGAACATTTGTGCCATCCGGCGATTGGCAGAATTTGGCCGGAACTCTGCATTAAAGAGTAATGCAAAGTGACCACAATTCTGCCAATTCGACGGGTGGATTGAAATATTCCAACGTGTTGTCAGGCCTTAACCTATTTATAATTCCTCTAAGGCACCCTTACAGTAGGCCTGAAAAACCCATAGGGCAGGGTACATGGTATTTAAAAGTAAGATATACATATGTATGTATATATATATATATTTATATATATATATATATTTATATATATTTAATATTTTACATTTCCTGGCAGTGAAAAACTTCAGGGCTGCTTTTTACTGTGGCAATGCTGGCTCTCCCATAGCTTAACACTGGTTTACTCTATTACAGTTAATAAGTGTTAAATTCAGTTTTGGTATAGCGAGAATAATATTCAAAGACTCCTTTATATTAGTATAATAGTAATTTAGAACCTAACCTACTGCTATTTTGGAAATTACAGCTTTAGAAAGTTATGATTTTCCTACTCAAAACCAAAAGGCTTTCCTGACAGCGCCCAGTTGTCACCTGACCCCTGATGGTCTCCCCTGTGGTGAGATGTGTATTTCTCCCAGACTGTGGAAAAAGGGCTCTGGGTGTCGGAAGAGGGTCTCGTATCTTGACCTAAGGGTTGTGCCCAGCCCTGTTCTAAGCTTAAAACTATGCCTACCCTGTTACTGGCAGATGTTATGTTATGTTATGTAATGTTATGAGGTACTTATAGAGCGCACAGCTACTCAAAGAGTGTCCCGGCGCTAAGAGAACCATATGGCTAGTCTGTTGCCGTCGTACAAAGAGGGAGAGACCTAGAGATGTTGTTGAAACAGCCAGGTTTTAAGTTGTCTCCTGAAAGTCAGTAATGAAGTTCACACCTACACCTGCCTCCCTTTTGCCTCTCTAGTCAGGCTGGCTTCAAACCCAGTAGAAGAGGAGAAAATGACCGGAACTGGTTTAGGAGGTGAGCAAAGGATTACCCTTATCCAACAGGCTGGCACTGGGCATACCTTTTTAACCACATGCCTCTCTTCAGAACACTCCTGGACCTTTCATGAATCAGAAGAAGGACTGCCCAGCTGTCTGAAGAACCTTAAGAAAGACTGGACCTGCCTGCCATGAACCCAGGACACCAAAAGAGACTCCAGAAGTCAGTTGGCTGACATCCTATTTGAGCTACAGGGACGCAACAAGGCTCCAGAGGCCTCTATCCTTGCAAATGCCAAACTGACCAGGTCCAACTGAACCTGCACTGGACTCTGCTGCTGGCCTCTGTTACCTTGAGTTGTAACCCCCAAATGGTGCTCCCCAGGTCCTGGTAGGTGTTAGAGTGTACTCTTCTTGTCCCCAAACTGAAAGAAGTGGGACCTAGAAATGTTTTGCCATCTTTCAGCCTCAAGAATTGATGGCGACTGGGGTCTCTGTCTAAGCCGTTGACGTTGAATTGCTGGCTGGCCTCAATTTACCAGCCTACCCCACCTGGAGGAGATACGACTTCCTGAAAAAATTCCAAGCCCAAACAGGGAATTCTTCACTGGGACGGATGCCGTGCAGCATCAGTTTGATGTCAAGGCTTCCTCAGCACAAATGTAAGGACTTTGCCCACTCTGAACTTTACTGCCTTTGTCAACAATCGCACCAGAACACTGCTCTGCAGCTTCTCACCATCATCGAGCCCCGCTTTGGATCCAGGTTGCAGCTTGCCCCTATGACTCATCAACAACCACTTTATCTCCATAAAGGTTTGTAAGTCAATAGTAAACTTTACCCTGGGATTAACCTGGTTCTGTATCCAACCAGGGATACATCTCAGTCGGCCGCAACGTTTGGCTTTGACCCAGTTTAATAAGACTAGATACTCACAGTTGGCGTTTTGTGCTTTTTGGTGCTATTTTTAATTAAAATGTTATACATTTAAATCTTCTGTTCAGCCTATTGGATTTCAGTCATTTTTGTGTCATTTTATTAATTAAAATATTGTTGATTTTTCTAAATTGGTTTGGGATTTTTCTTGTGTTGTCTTTTCCCTTTATTCCTGTATGAGTACTGCATAAACGCTTTGCTTCTAAATTAAACCTGGCTGTTTTGTGCCATAGCCACCATGGGGTTGCGCACAGGTCTGTTTACTGAATTTTGTGATTCACCCTGACAAGGATTGTGATTATTATTTGAGATGGGTTCTCACCCTGTCAGCAAATACTCCAATTTCTTACAGTGGTGCTTTTGTTTAAATGCATCCTCATGCCAAATATTGACCAAAAGACGTATTTTGCAATAAAATACAGAGCAAAATTACAGATTTACTTTTTGCGCAATTACTTATAATTTTGCCAAATTTTGATGTAATTACACAAAAGCAAATTAAGCACATTTTGACAACCCTACCAATATTTGCAAAGCTTTTTAAATAGATCAGGCAAAGGGAAATAATGGTACCCTGAAAATGAGATAGCCAGGATATGTTCTGAGAACCATCTGAAACTGCCCCTAGATTTGTGGTTTATTAGGGCTTTATTGACACAGGAAACCAATTTGGGGCCGTTTGAGACAGTTATGGGACACCCCATGGTGTTGACCTCAAACCCTCCCATCTCTTCCCTAAGCTAGACTTACAGCTGAACGATGATGCAGTTTTACAGTATTCCAAAAAGTCTATACTCTGTTTCCACATTTTCTGTTTTCTGGCTCAGGCTGCCTTACCTGAGTACCTAACCAATGCCTACCATTCTATCCAGCCTGGAGATTGGGTCTTCATATGCGTCCATCAGAGGTAAACTTTCCTGCAACCTCTCTGGTGTGGCCAGAACCAGATTCTGCTCATCACCAACACAGATGTTAAATGTTATTGTCTAACAGTATGGTCCACACTTCCCGGTCAGGTGTGGACCTGAGATGCCTGCCCACCAATACCAGTTTCTGGAAATGCATCTATCCCAAGAGCTGGTCCTCTTGCTGCCTCGCCATGTGCTAGTGGGAAAATCTCCAGTGCCTACATTCTTTGCCTCCTCCATCACAGACACATAGTTCTTCAGCCTTCACCACTCATTATCACCTACAGCCAAGGTAAGTGGCATCTCCTGTATACTGGATCCCTCTGTGGGCCTGGCCTGATGTCTTTGCTGCTACCCTCAGTCTCTGGCGCTTGGTGACATACATCATTGCTGTGGAATAGGTAGTTATTCATAAACCTATCTGTACTTAACCTGTCCTTAAGCAGATCCTTCGCTCTGTGGATGTGAATAACTCATATGTGCTGTTGCTTGAGAAACATGGCAAAATCATTAATCTTTTCTAATGATTAACATGCACTCACTTGCCTGTAGATGTAGGGAGAAGTATGCCTTTGATATGGGTGCGCCTTAGCAAAAATAAACTTGCCTTAATCTGTTGTATCATGTACACAAAATGCCTAAATGTGCTGGCCTCTCCTTCCGTTGCTCCGATACTGAACGAAGTAGCAAATGCCGCTACCATTTCCCTAGGTCTGATAGCAGATCAGGCAGATGCCCCAGAGACCATGCTCTTGCAGAATAGAATGCCTTTAGATTACGTCTTGGCAGCCAAAGGGGGGCTGTGTAATAGTAGGTTCTGAATGTTGTACTCACCTCCCATACATTTCCTTTAGCATACATGAACAGATAGACCACATTAATTATATTGGGTAGAAATTTCACAAGATTCAATATAGCTTTAATTTGAACTAGAGCAGCATCTGGTCTTTGTCATCAGGGATATTCAGGGATTGGGCATTGAAGATTATAGAAATCTTGATTACAGTCATTCTAATCATTATAACTTTATATGTGCTAATTAATTCGATTGGGTGCATCATCCAATGAGCTTTCATTAATAAAGGCGCTGCCCCTGCTTTTCCACTTAATACATTTGTTGATGCTAAAGAATGTGATGATGAAGAATTCAAAACTGAAATAATATGATTGTTTGCTATTGAGGAGTGGTAGGGATCGTGCCTCCTGGTGAAAAAGGGATAATTGAGAAAGTGAATTTTCCTGCTTATGAACCTTAAATGCTGACGTATTGATTAGTCCAATGCAAATGTCCATGTATGCTTTAATGTGCTGTACGTTGTAGTCTCATACTTTCCTCCATTGCCGGGCAATCGTGTCAATGACAGGCACAGCAACTAGGCTGATGTGAAAACAGTGCCAGAGGAACATGGCATTTGGTCATTTTAAGCAGTGCTTAATTTGTAAAATATTAAGTGCCAGGGCTCTGACCAGGAGGCCACTGCAGCTTGCACAACCCATCGCCCCTGTCATTGCTGCCAAAACAACTACTAACCTTCTCTCTTGCATGTAAATGCGACATTTCAGATTATTCCAGGTCCCCAAAGCTAAAGGAATGGCTGGGGAGGCAGGTATTAGCATTTTCTTTTAATGTATATTGTTTTCCTAAACAACTGTTATACTGCTCATATGTAAATTACATGAGCAACGCCACCTTGTGGCAGAATGCCCTAAGTGTGGTGTTGACAATTAGGTGCCGGTGCCGAGCACCGGAAACCAATTAAGTGCCGGTGCTCAGCCCCGTAAAGCACCGGCTCAAATTAAGCACTGATTTTAAGGAACTATTTGCGGGCTTGAGAATGAAGACAGCTTTGCCGGAAGACCGGCAGAAATACAACCGTAGGGCGCATTTAATTGACATGGAACACTGCAGTTAACTAATTTCTATGCTTGTGAATTGCAGGGCGGGTCGGGCGTACAAGCCCTAGGTGCCCTGTAGGAAATCCGGAAAGGCGGGAGAAGGAGAGCAGTGCCGGTCGGGTGCTATTAACTGCCCGCATTTTCCCCGGAGCGTGGGCGTGTGCACGGCCGAAGACCTGGCAAAGACCAGGCCTGTCTTCACCTGTCATCTAATGGAAGAGCCCAAGCCACGTCTCTTGTCTATGGACCCTAATAATTCTGACAACAATTGGTTAGCCTTTTATTGCTGGGAGGCTCTGAAGGAGCTGCATGTATTTAGGCATTTAGGTCCTGACTTATGATGAGGGACAATTTTTCTTTTTGTTTCATTTGAGTATCATTCTTAAAAATTATTTTGGAATCCACCCTTAAACAGCATGGGCATGTGCAAATTACCTAGGATTAAGGATAGCACCACCACTAAGCCACCCCATGGCACTACACTGGATTCCTTTTTAGCTTGTGCTGTTGGGCTGATCTCCAACGAAATAGATCTTGTGGAGAGACGCTTATCTCCGGATGTAGGGGGATGGCTTCAGTTGCCCTCTATTAAGCCAGTCAGGTCATCAACCTTATCCAGGTATTCCTGATTCAACTGTTCCACTCAGCCCATTTCCGAATGAACCTAAGCCGTTAGTACATCTCTCCCCATCAACAGCAAATAATGATCCTGTTATTTCTAATGGCAGTGACTGTGGGCCCTCACCGAAACGGAAGCACCAATACAAGTGAGCTGACTATGTTAGACCCCAAGCACGCAATAACACAAATCAAAATTCTGTGAATGACAGTCAACATGCTGTTCTGTCTTAAACCCCTGCCAAGAAGGTTTAAATCTCGACTGGTACTTTATTCTGGAAACATTTAAAACATATGTAGTGTTACTTCATTGGTGGATACAGTGCATAACCTAGAAAACGCTGTTTCAGAATTAACTGAGTTACATGTTAATACTAATGTTTATTCACTCCCAGACTCTGTCCAACCTGCTCCCTTGGGTGTTCGGGTAAGACACATGCTGTCAGCACTCTCAGTTTGGCCCCATGACCTTTGCAAACTGTTGCAGTTGTTAGCGATACCCAGCTGTCTAACCCACATCCAGGAGATGCTATGACCCCTTGATTGGGGGGGGGGTCATCCAGGGTGGACCAAAAAGCTCCATCTCTGCTTCTGGTCATGGGATGAATGTGCGTATTCAGACTGAAAAGAGCCTGCCTTGCCACAATCTGCCCCCTGAATGTTGCTCTTATGTTGCCAAAATGACGGGTGCTCCACAGCTGACCATCACTACTGAGGAGGTTAGCCCAAGTTGAAAAACAAGGTGTGCCATTGGTTGAGCCGCAACTCAAAATGTGACATCAATGAATATAATGACATCCTGTTTGTGAGGAGGGTTGGGTGTGTGGACCTCACTACAAAGCATTATGTAGTGGGGACTGTATTGTGTTTAATTGTAAACATCAAAACATGGCTCGACGTCTGATCCATAGTGCTAATAGGCAGCATTTCTTGGAAGAGGGCATTAACATTTTTCCACTAGGTTTCTTCGGCAGCCATTCCCAACCTAGGTTGCAGGAAGGGCATCACAGGCTCCAACCACTGGTGCGGGAGTTCGAGAGACTATCTGTCCCTATCTCTAATAGATTTCTCCCTTTGTTGGATCTGGACTGTAATGACTGATGCCCAGAACATCCATCCTCAAATTCCGGTGTTGTTGAGATAATTATGGTCAGCTCCCCCTCAACATTTGGGCACCTAAACAGGACCCTACCTTAAGGATTGTATGTTGGAATATTGCTGGTATTAGGGCCAAACTGTTGGATCCAAAAGAGGCCTGACTTTATCACTCAGTTTTCAGAAATTTGGGCCCGTGAGGCTATCACCTGGTATAGTTTTGAGAGCTTTACCATCCCAGCTACTGTTTCACTGGGTAGGGAGCCCAGGGTGGTCTACCCATCATGATTCGTATCTCTAAGCTTTTTAAGATCATCCGGTCCCCTCCAAACTCAATGGGATACAGATATTTTGGATTGTTTTACTTAATAATTAAAAAAAATTCTCATACATTTTTATAATTCCATCTATGACCCAGACTGTCAGATTGAGATCTTATTTAAGGTATTGTTGACCCTGGAGTCTAGGTCTTTTACTATTATTAATTGTTTAAATGTGATATTAGGAGGGGATCACAATGTCAAACTGGGTTCAAACTCCATAGTAGCTGACCCTTTTATGATTAGTAATATTTCAACTTGAACCAAATCATCTGATCTCAGTGGGATAAGGCTGCATAATGCCCTGTGCTACACAGGCCTTTCCAATTTCCCAGTTCCCCTGGTATAACTGGTTTGATCTCAAAAGAGAAGGTCCTTAGTATTGAATGGTGAGGAATTTCTATCCCTACCCTGTCAAACTCTTTAATTGGGGCTAAACTGAGTCTGCTGATTGACTCACTCCCAACTTTTAACAGCCCATGTACTGTGTATTGAAGCAAAGTATAAGGTATGTAGCATGCGAACACTTAGTCTCCACCTGTAATTCTAGAGACACCTGGGGTTTTTCTTAGATGGCCAATGGAAAACAGGAACCCTCACCATTGTCCGATGGCTTAGGTTCTAACATCAATCCTGACAACTGGGTGGTGCATTTTAGGCAGATCTATTCACTATGGCATAGCAAGACAGCAGACTCTGTAGAGGAGTCTCCATCATTTCCATTGGTAATCTCACTTGAGCTTGAAGAGGTATCTTCTGCTATTGTGGCTGGTCCCTCTAACAATGCCCTCGGGCCAGACGGGGTGCCCATGGACCTTTACAAAGCTAACATTCAGTTAAGAGTCCCTCTGATTACCAATGTTTTAAACAACACTGTATAAGCTAAAATCCCCTACTCAAGGAAAACCGGGATTATTGTACCAGTGTTCAAGAAGGGAAACAGACAGAACCCCTGTTGCTACAGACCCATATCTTTTTTAGACTCTGTTGTTAAAATTGTAGGTGGTATCATCCTAAAAAGAATCGAGGATTGGGTTCAGCTCAACAATATTCTCTGCCCAGTGCAATACAGCTTCAGGGAAGGTATGGGAGCAACATTCAGGGGGCAGATTGTGGCAAGGCAGGCTCTTTTCAGTCTGAATACGCACATTCATCCCATGACCAGAAGCAGAGATGGAGCTTTTTGGTCCACCCTGGATGACCCCCCCCCCAATCAAGGGGTCATAGCATCTCCTGGATGTGGTGCTTCCGTTTCGGTGAGGGCCCACAGTCACTGCCATTAGAAATAACAGGATCATTATTTGCTGTTGATGGGGAGAGATGTACTAACGGCTTAGGTTCATTCGGAAATGGGCTGAGTGGAACAATCATTACCTGGAACAATGTTTGAATCTTAACCTCATCATAGGAAAATATGTAATAGCAAAGAAAGGGGCCATCTATTTAGGGTTTATGGACCTACGTAGTGCATTTGAGCGGGTCAATAAATCTAAGTTATTGGGCATTTTAACTGACTTTGGTATGCCCCAACCGCTGATTGACTTCTTATGGGCTCTACATTCGGGGGTCAAGGCCTCTGTTAGTTATGGGGGAGTGTACAGACTCTTTTTGCCTTTCCCAGAGTGTTGGGAAAGTCTGTGTTTTGGCCCTATCTTATTTCTGGTAGAAGTCAATGGTTTGAACTCATTTCTGATAGCCAATGAGAAACACATGCCCAAAGTGAAATTTGCATCTGTCCCTTCCCTTTTATACACTGACAATGCAGGGCTACTTTCCCGTACCCCTAATGGCCTTAGGGGCCTTATTGACTCCTTCTTAAAGTTCATGGACGATCTAGATTTAGGCACAAACATAGCCAAGACGCATTACATGGCATGTTGGAGGTAGGCTTCCAAAATTAGGCCAATATCCATTAAGGGGAATCTTATCGGAAGGGTTAGCGAGTTCTCTTATTTGGGTGTTACTTTCGATTCACAGAAAAGTTGGTTATCCTCTCTTGCAAACCCATGCTTTCGCTTTAATCAAGGTTGTGGGGCATTATTTAGGTTTTCTGCTAGTGTCAGCAGCAAACCTATTTTACCATTGCTGGAAGTGCACAGAATGAAGTGCTTCCTTGGTCTGACCTGCGATTCTGCCATTTGAGTTATATTGTGGCTGTTCGTAGATACAGTGCAAGGAGAATCGCGTTTGTAGGAGGTTGCTGGGCCTGGTCCCGATAGTTCTAGTTTTTGCCATCCTTGAAGAACTGAACCTAGACTATGCTGAAGATTTTGTTGAACTTGCTCCGCTCCTCTTGTGGATAGCGTTTTAGAGCAGCCAGCATACTACCCTCAAAAGTTATGTGTTTCAAGACTGCCTTAATTGTGAGCATGGCCCCAAAATTCCATGACTCTTTTATGTTCGGAGAACTGCAGCATCACTGGGTAGACCAAATCTGTATTATTCCCCTCATCTAGTAAACAAATGTGATCATGTGGAATTTAAAGAGCTGTCTCTTAAGCGCGCCTCAGAAGCTAGAGAGACAATGGCCCTGGGAAAACTAACCTTGAGTGATTATCTGATCTTAAAAACTAATGATGGGCCTGAACCTTATCTCTCCGTTGTAAGAAACCCATGAGAAGTATCTCTTTTAGCAAAGTTTCAGATGGGCTCATTTAGATTTCACCTTTGTTTTTCACCTGGTAAATTTGACCTTGTGATGATAGCTCCCTCCAGACATTGGAGCATTTTGTTCTATTTTGCAGGTTTTATGACCCATTTCGGCGCAGGTACCTGTTACTAATTCCTGAAATTCGGGGCTTTCGCCATCACAGACCAATAAGCCTTTCTTTACCTTCAGATGTTATCTGAGCCAGCTGTCTGTTTTGCTGGTGGGGCCTTTTTAAAAAGTGCCCTGTATTGGCACAAATAATGAATTTTTAAGATGTTCTGGGTTTTCACCTAATGGTTCTAACGATTGTCATGGATGTTTATATTTTTATATTTACTGGTAACATTTATGTACAATGCTGTATTCTATTTTCACTAGGCGGCTACGCATGTCCAATGGGCCTTTTTTAATAAGGGATATTTTAAACTCTATTTGAATAGGCTGTTATGATTCTTTAGCCTTTTTTTTTTATAGGTAAGAAGTATTAACTTGCGTTATTGTATTTTATTGTTCTTATGTAGATATGTATGCCCATTGTGATTCTCTTTTATGAGGGATATCTAAACATTATTTGTATTGTTTTTCTTTTCTGTGTTGCTCCTTTATGATTATTCCAAAAATGGAATAAAGATCTTTCATCCATTCATTCATGTGCTGTTGCATTTTATTAATCAATTGTGATTTCGTTTTTATACCTGTTTGAAGACCACTACAAGACCACTAACGCCTTAGTATCATTGTGCACTTACACACCCTTTGAATGAACTATCGTTTTGATACTCCATGTTGAACACTGCAAATTTCTGCTGTGCCCTACAAGCAAAGCTTAGCCTTATTCTGAAGCTGGAACAATCAAGCAAGGATTTTAGAAAATATTAGAATCAGGTCTTGTTAGTCACATTCTTCTCACAAGAAGCTCTTGACAGCTGCTTGTTAGCGACTACCTGCTATTTTCCTTTTCTGTCACATGTTCCTGCTGCCATTAATTTGTGCTGAGAACAACTGTATAAATGTAGCCACAAAATGTACAGATTTTAGCATTACATGTTCCAGCTGATTGGTGTTGAAGCTCTGCTCAGTTGAAATGGCAATTGGCTTTCTTATTTTGAATGCTTGCTGGCTATTTTTACATTAAACTAGTTAGACTTCTGTGCGCTATCCCGAGTGTTGTGTTTTCTTTTGCAAAACGATTTGTTGGGAGCCTTCTGCTTTCTCATTAAGAGTCGAGAAAAAAGGTCGAGAAAGAAGAAGGCATGTTGAAGAGTTTTCAGAAATGAAAAGAAGATCGCTATATTGGGGTCTCAGACAGGCCCGGCTCCAGGAATTTTTATTTGGGTGGGCCAAGGGTGCATTTGGGTGGGCCACTGCGGGCTCGATTTGTCGCATATATGTCTAGGCAGGCCTGCTTCAGGGCCCTCCTTTATCTCTTCTTAGTCTTACAAGGCCCAGTAAAACGCACTCTTTTCCAAATCTCTTTCTAAATATTATCACTCTCAAAAAGTGTTTTTTCCATGTAATGTTCCTTTAATGGGAAGAGGAGGTTTCTGAGGTGGGAGTATCAGGCAAGTGACACATCTGGGGCTCCCCCTGTGCGAGCCTTCAGGAAGAATCCCTCTTCATTACTACCTCCACCTGACCCCGGACTCTGCAATGCACTCCCTTACAGGCTTGATTATCCACTACTCCTCTCCAGTGCACCTTATCTCACAGCTGACCTTGGGCCCCAGCCCCATATCAGGCACCATCGGGCTCCACTTTCATTTTTCCCGGTAAAAACATTAGTAAAATCACCTTCAAACTTAAAACATTGAATATAGCAGTAAATATGATTAGCACACACTTTAAAGTATGTTCCATAGTAGCCCTTATGACCCGACTGCTAATTAAATAAACAAAAACAGAAAGGCCATGACAGGGCCGGCTTCAGCGCTGATGCGAAGGTCTTTTTTGGCGCCGCACCAATAACCTCTTTCTCCGTAAATACCTTTACTACCACCTTCCAACAGTGCCCCTCATCTCTCCATGGCCCCCCCATTGACCTCCTCCTCGGATTCCCTCACTGCCACACGCCACAAGTGCCCCTCATCTCCCCATAGCCCCTCCCCTCATGACCTCCTCCTCGGATTCCCTCACTGCCACCCTCCACCAGTGCCCCTCATCTCTCTGTAGCCCCTCCCCCTCATGACCTCCTCCTCAGACTCCCTCACTACCACCCTCCACCAGTGCCCCTCATCTCTCCCTAGCTCCCCCTCCACCCCATGACCTCTTCCTCTGATTCCCTCACTGCCACCCTCCAACAGTGCCCCTCATCGCTCCATAGCCCCTCCCACTACCTCCTCCTCGGATTCCCTCACTGCCACCCTCCAACAGTGCCCCTCATCTTTACGTAGCCCCTCTCTCATATGTATTTCATTTGTTGTATAGCGCTACTCATATCAGTGTAGTGTGTCAGTACTTTACACCACGCACACATTATACAGAGACAATGAATCATACAAGTATGTAAATCAGTCTACAGGGAATGTCACATAAGCCAATGAGGATTACAAGGTGTATGAATCACATGTCATCCATACTGGTGGGCAGTATATTTTAAGAGGGTTTGGTCTGGGGAAACACAACCTTAGGATTTAAAGAGTATTCCATGGGGGTCAGCTTTACTGATAAAAATGTATATCTGCCCAAACATACTCATTTTAGCAACATTAGAATAATGAAAGACTGGGGAAGTTCTAACTGTATCACAAAAGAATAAAAGCGAAGTTTTAACTATACCATTCATGTTTATATGCAGCTCTTTGATGACAGTTCATTGGTCACTGTCCTATGTTAGGACTGTAACTTCTGAACTGCAAGTAACACAAGGATCTCTGTGACAAAGGCAGTAACCCACTGAGCTTCCACATAAAATACAGTTCATCTGCATTTAAAAACTACTAACAGACAAATGATTGCTCTCCAGCAGGATCATTAATCACCAGCGTTATCTGGGCATTTTGTATTGTCTTATTGTTGTCCTGCATCGGCCATGATAATGATAAATACTGTTTAAATGAAGCACACACGAAGTATGTGTCCTGCTGGGCCTGTGCAGATTTTAAAAAGAAAAACAAATAGTAACACATTCTCTTACCTACTCCATTAGTCAAACTTTGTGTCACAGCCTGATGTGATAAGCAGCTACAGGGGTCAGGAAAGGTGAATAGGAATAAACAAACTTCTTTTCTCCTGGCTGCATAGAAAAAGAAATATCCACGCAGCAGAACAGTAGGCAAAGGTTACCGTTGTCAAAGAAAGGATGTGTCGCCTTTCCCCATGTGGAGATGAAAGGGTGAAAAAATAAACAAAGCCTCGTTAACATGTAAATGGTCTTTTAAAGACCTGTGAAGTACTCGGGTGCGGCTGGGCTGCGATAATCTCTAAAACTGTCTGTGTGTGTGTGCGCCCGGGAAGCTGTCTCGGCCCCGGCTGACACACACAAGGGGGAGGGGGGGGGGTTGAAGCACTTTGAGCCCAATGGCGTTGCACGCCTGCCTTCAAGCCCTCACTGCGAGGGCCAAGGCTCCTGTTTGGGTGGGCCAGGCTCATGTTTGGGTGGGCCTGGCCCACCCGGCCCACCCGCTAGAACCGGGCCTGGTCTCAGACATGACTTTTGACACACTAGGGGACTGGGTAGAAGATGTGGTGATGCTGTTGGAGATACTGTTGGAGCTCATCAGTATGAAGAGTGTACATATACTTATTGGAACTTTGCACATAATCTGCTAATGGAATCGGAATAGTTGGACATCTGCACCATAAGTAACAATGTGGAAGTGAAGGGTCTGCAGGTGGTTGTGGAAGGGCCTGATTTGGATGCCTTCAATGTGTGCCTTTTCTCTTGCTTGCTGTAGGATGATCATTCAGAAGTTTATGAGGACAGATTCCATAGAGATGACTAGCAAATGCAATGCCCTTGTACTTACAGGTAGACATTTCCCATTGATCTTTCATGTGAGAAGGCCAGTATGTCCCATCACTACATTTCACAGGAGGAGGCACAGAAAGTGTATTTCCATAGAAGCAACCTACTATGGAGACGGATGTGAAACACTGACTTAAGCCCTTGAATTTCTTCTGAATCTCTGGAGTATGAAACTTGTAAATACCTTAAATTCTTGACAGCCCCACTTTGAATATATCTCAAAATCTACTTTGTGTCTTCATGTGATTCTTCTTAGTAGGTGATGGGAGGTTACTTTCATGGGTGACGGAAGACTGAATGAAACAAAGTGATATCGCCACCAGAACATCACTTTTAGCGATGTTCTGGAGAGGATATGCCCTTCTCCATTTTTACAAAGTGGCATTAAGCCACCTTTTGTGGCTTACCGCTGCCTTGTAAATAAGGCCCCTTTCCACTCATCACTTAGAGTGAAACGGGTGTACAATGGGAGTTGTTGTGGGTGCTCCACCACAACACCCGTTCCTTTTGATGCTACCCCAGATTTACAAGGAGGTGTAAATCTGAGGCAGCGCCAAAACCTAGCGCCATGCAAGAGCAGGCGTTAGAATGACGAAATGAGGAGAAATACTTTCATTTCTCCTTGCTTTTTCTCTTTCTATGTGTGCTGCATTCTGCAGCACACATAGAAACAGCTAAATGCCATTAATGATTATGTGCAGAAAGGGACACCTTCCTGCACATAAACAATCATTACCTGCAACGCAGTCACCCTTGCACTATGGTGCAAGGGTGCCTGCATTGGCGCTAGGCAGCAAAATTTAGCACCTGCGCTAGTGAAAACAGAGGGGTTCACTGTATTCTTGTGAATGTAGAGCATCCCTGCATTTTGAAAATGTCAGAGCGCGGCACTGCCAAATTTGGCACAGCTCAGCGCTCCAACATTTTCCAGTAAATATGCCCCATAACTTGCCATGGGGAATGGTTTATGCAAAGGCACATTCAGAGTGCCTTAAAATGGCCATAAGTGATTTCGGGCTTGTAGATATCTTAGAGAGAAAGACATCCGGGTGCAAGGATTTACTCCTTCTTCTTGCTTGTCCATTGATCATATTCTAATATTTACTAAGTCTATTTGGGTAACTCCTGGCAGGTCAGAACCCCCAGCAGTGGAGTCCAGGGGCTGCAGATGAAGTCTTTGATGGCCCAGAGACTTCTTAACAGGAGGCAAGAACACACAGGCCCTTGGAGAATCTTCTCAAGCAGGATACAAAAGCAAAGTCCAGTCCTTTTCCTCTTCAAGGCAGAAGCAGCAATTGCAGGCTAACCCAGCAAGGCAACACAGCAAATGGTCAGTGCTGCTCCTGACTGCTCTCCAGCTCTTCCTCGTGGCAGAGTCTCCTTTTGATCCAGAAGCATTCTAAAAATGTGGGGTTATAGGTCCAATACTTATACCCCTTTTGGCCTTTGAACTAGGCCTACTTCAAAGGATAGTCTTTGTAGTGCATAGACCCTGCTTTCCCCTGCCCTGGCTCCAAACACACATCAGGGTGGTGGAGACAGCATTGTGAGAAGACAGGTGCAGCCCTAATCAGGTGTCAGTGACAACATCTCCCACCATTCTAGCTCAGGAAGGCCCATCAGCCTGGTGATGGGCAATCAGGATATGCAGGGCACACCTCAGCTCCCTTTGTGTGACTGTCTAGATTGAATGAATAAACAGCCTAACTGTCAGTCTAAAGCAGACATTGATTCCACAGGCAGACAGAGGTACAAGATGGTAAAGCAAGCAAATGCCCACTTTCTAAAAGTGACATTTTCAAACACACAATTTAAAAACGAACTTCACTAAAATATATATTTTTAAATTCTGAGTTCAGGGAGCTCAAACTCCAAATCTCTAACTCCTACCAATTGAAAGTTACACTTGTAAGATGTTTCAAGGCAGCTCCAATGACAACCGATGGGAGAGATAGTCCTTGCAGTAGTGAAAACAAAATTGGCAGTATTTCACTATCAGAACATGTAAAATACACCAGTACATGTCCTACCTTTTACAAACACTGCACCCTGCCATGGGGCTACCTTGGGCAGACCTGAGGGGTGCCTTACATGTAATAAAAGGGAAGGTTTGGGCCTAGGAAGCAGGCGCACTTGCCAGGGCGATATACTAGTTTAAAACTGCACTTATAGACACTGCAGTGGCAGGCCTGAGACATGTTTGCAGGGCTACTCATGTGGGTGGTACAATCATGCTGCAGGCCCACTAGTAGCATTTGATCACAGACCCTGGTAACACACAGTGTTCTTTACTAGGGACTTGTCAGTGAATCAAATATGCCGATCATGGAGAACCAAACATAATCACAATTTACACGGAGAGCACTTGCAAATTAGCACTGAACAGCAGTGGTAAAGTGCCCAGAATTCAAAAACCAGCAAAAACGAAGTCCAGGATACAGTAAAAAATACAGGGTGTAGAGGCAAAAATACAGGGGAAACCATGTCAAGGATGCCAGGTCTAACAACAGTCCTCAGGGCAAAGTCAATTTCCCTATTTCCAGCTTACAATGTATTTTTAGGATTCTCACACAAAATCTGGAGGCTGAATGATGGCAGCTAAACATTGAATATAGCAAAGCTAATACCCTAACGATGATGCTTAAATCTTGCCTGCACATGGAAAATTGCAATCATTGGCTATTAAAGGGTAGAAATTATATTTATCCACCCTAATACCTTAAACAGAATACCAATGACCTGGGTAACACCATAGGCCCTTTTCGACTCACCAGCTGTGGGTACATTAATGAGAAAATTTGTATCAGGGAAATTGTTTCATCTTCCAGGAACCTATTATTAAAAGATTGAAAGAAATTTTCTGAATTTCATGCTTTCTATAGCCACTCTCTCATCACTTCCAGACCTCATATACTGATGATGATGGGCTCACTCTAATTCTTTCTACAACCTCTATTAAGTTCAATAAGCTGATATGTTAGTGGTGAAATCATACCTTGGTGACCTCCCAACAAGCCCCCAAGAAATGGTATCCTATGCCTCTTGTCCTTAATGCATATTCTATATACTACTGATTAGGCAAAACGTTGGTTTATCTGTTTGCCTTCCATAGTGATTCGTTTTTCAAACAGGCATACTGTACCTTCATTCTCCTTTTGACCTCCACAAGCATTGCGTGGTATCACAAATCTTTCTCAAATTTTGGAAGATTTTTCTGCTCTAAAATTTACTAGAAACATGTTATATTTGTCTTTTGAAGAAATAAGTTAAATTTTCTAAAGAATTGTGATTGGTGTGTGTACATATGTTTCATTCAATGTATATGAGAAAGATCACTGTAGACCTCTCAAAGACTATCAAATTGTTTCCATAAAACTCTCTGGCTGAACCATTGTATTACATCTAACAATTGTAGATCAGATTCTGAGGATTACTGGGTTAACTTCATGTTTTATAAAGTACAATTGGAACAAGTGGTCCGATTCAGGATCAACACAGGACAAGCAGACATTTTTAATCTTATGCTCAAGCGAGATACAGCCTTGTGACTTCAGGACAGCACTCAATTTACATTGAGTCAGAGCTCAATGTTATATATAGGTGCACTATATATGCATAGTTATCTAGCCCCCTTCAATCACAGCTCTGAATAAAATGGCACTGAAAGTTCTATTGTGGCTTGGCAGAATCTGTACCATCAAAACAAATGGCCTACCTATTTCAAGCTTAGCTGTTTCCAATTGGCTAGGGCTTCTTCAACAAACAGCACATTGAGATGTACAGGTTTTATGGAATGTGAAAAATTATAGACTCCTTATTCAATTTTTACTGAAGGCAATGAAACAGGAACGCCACTTTCTCTCCAAGTTTGCATGTATTATCAAACTTCCCATACATGTATTCTGGCTTATTGGTTTAATACTGAATCAGACAAGATTTCAATAGTGTATTGAGACATGTCCAGACTCCAAGGCGGCCATGTCCTCCTCCTATGATATGATGATACTCTCCACAGCTGCTTCTCACTGGGCCTAAAAAATAAATGAAATGCACAGTTGAAGTAGACAACTCTCGACCAAAGTGGGCAGATTTTTGGAAAAGTAACTCTGTATTCATAGGGAGCCTTCTGATCAAAGAAGTGCACACTAAGGTGTTTTACAGCTGGTATAACATCCTGCTATACTCCGTGGCAAGTATTCCTCAGTCAGCCTTCTTTGTTGAATAGGATGTTTAGTTACAAGGGATGTATTAAGTATCTGTTTGCTTTGACCAAAACAGTTTCATAGTTAAAGACTGATTTTAAGTGGGGGTGCTGGGGAGCTGGACTGCAAGATGTCCCAGTTGCAACAGCTGAATGGCTCCTTGAGATGGATAAGGTCCTTGCTCTTATCAAAGCCAAAAAACTGAATTTGGAAGCACGCTCAAGGAGAAACAACATTTACAAATTGGGCCTGCCTGAATCCACTGCTATGGCCACCGTCGAAGATTATACTAAGACCCCACTGCATGGCCTAATTGGAGACCATCTCACCCCCCCACCCTTTTCAATGGAGCTTGCCTACCGGGCATTAGAGTCCTGCCCGGCCGATTGTCACTCACCTCTTACACTACAGGGACGCTGACAAGATACTCCATCTGGCCAGGGAGAGGGGAGAGATGCAGTATCAAGGGAATAAACCCTCCTTTACCCGGACTTTACCTTGACAGTACATACTCCTCACAGAGAGTTCCTCCCTGATAAGTGACTTCTTGCAAAAATGAAACTCACCTACCCCTCCTGTATCCGGCTTGTCACCATGTCCTCTGTAATAGCAAAACACACTATTTCACGTGTCCCAAGCATACTGTGAAATTTTGCCATAAGCAGGCCTGTGGCTTGACAACTGTGGGCCCTCCCAACACCCATGGCACAGTTCACCTCCTAGATGATAATGTATGATGATGCCACTTTGTAGCCTGATGTTTTTTGGCTCACCAGGCCACCTGCCTCCTCAGAGGTTGGGAGACTGCCTGCCTCACTGTGATGCTCCATGCTAATGATTCCCATTTGGTTCTTCCTTGTTTTAGACAATAGATGGGGAGGATATATTCTTCAACTGATTGGGGTGGTTGAAATGGGTGGGGGAGGAATGGGGAATTGAGGGGCATATTAATAAGGCCCGGCGATAAATATTGCAAAGCGCGCTTAGCGCATGCATATTTATCGCCGGCTATCTCTGTAATTTATCGCCCGGTTAGCGCGTTATCAACAACGCGCATCGCCGAGGCGATAAAATTCCAGAGATAGCGTGGATATCGCTCGATTTTCCATGGTGGAAAACGGCGATATCCTAGATGATAGGGCCTGTGGTCTTAGACACAGAATCCACCCCCATGTTAAGTATGCCTTAGTCAGGAATTTAACAGACGTTAAATTCCTGCGTTAAAGCATACTTAACGCGATTTAAATAATCGCTAACCCTCCTTGATAATATCGCGAAGCTGCCTTCGCGATATTATCCCTGTTTGGTTTCACAGCCACGCCTACTTTGCATCTCATTAGCGATGCAAAGTTAGGCGTGCTGGGAACGGGCGCTAAGTCAGCAAAACACGCGATAGCGTGTCTTTGCTGATAAGGCGATGAAATTATCGCCGTTTTTCGCCCGAAAACGGACGCAAAAGCGGCGATAATTTCATATCGCCGCCTTGTTAATATGCCCCCATGTTCTTTGTTTGATTATTTTCAGTTATTGCCATCTCCCACATCATACACTGCTTGCTTCAGCGCACATCTGCCCGGATCGCTCAGGCTGCGGTTGCGGGCTGTGGGGTCTGTGAGATCCAATATCCATATTCTGTCACTGACACATCCACTGTGAGAGATATCTCTCTTGTCACTTGGAATGTACGCAGAATGAGTAATCCCCGCAAGGTGTGGCGAACGTTTGCATATCTCCGCAGGCATGCTTGGATGATGTGATGCTGCAAGAGCTCCACTTCATGAAGTATACCAGCAGCACCTCTTTAGATATATTCCTATAGCACCAGTTGCACAGTGCCTGTGGAGCAGCCCACTCTACATTCCCTCTACCAGCTTTAGAGGATGTCCTAAACACTCCCTCCCTGAAAAGGTTGATAACAAGGCTATACACGATCATGCAAAATAAAGCCCCGAGGTCAAGCCCCGGGCCTATGAGAGGTGGCAGGAGGACAATGGTGTGGACCTCACTGAGGAGAAATGGAAATATTTCTGCAACGTCATAGACATGTTCCCCCCTAATTATTGCCTCTGCCTGTTGCTTGTTAAATACCTGCACCGGACCTACTGCACCCCAGTTGGGATGAATAGGATGGGCATTAGGCTTGAAAATCAGTGCTTATGATGTGGTTTTGAATATGTTGAATTCTAGCTCCTGGTGTCGTGTGGTTTGTGGCCTCATTGTCTACGTTGCTAAGTTGTCTTAGGCCTGGCTGCCATGATGCCTTTTTGCGCACGTTACTCTGTGACTTTGTTTTTCCAGACTCTGCTTGTGCCCTGCTATATTGGAACTGTCTGCCTTTTGCCTTTCACCTTTTCTCCTGTTCCCTGTGGGTTTCGTCTGCACAACATGTACAAGGTCGAAAAACAACGTCCCTTGTTCTTGCTGATCTGGTCAGCCCCTCGCACTTAGACATAACACAGAAATGAAGCTGCACTGGAGAAATTTGTGTGCTTTTAATATTGTGATCTCGCTGTTTTTGGGACTCGGAGAAAAACCTTTCCAGAGAGAATAGCTGTTCTTGTCTGATGATGTAAACCTTGCATCTAGAGATTGAGGTATGAGGGTCCGCCTGACATAGCCCAGAGGTCTTCTATTTCTGATAATAAACTAGTTCCTAGCACGGGGAGGGTGGTAAGGCAATTTAGCCCTATATCCACTGCCTTATGAAATGCTTTCCCCGTTTGTATTCTATGGAATTGTAACTATGCTTATTATTTTATCATTATGCATTATGCTGATAGTACTGGCACGTGTACTGTATCTTAGAGCTCGATAGTTGAAATAAACAATTTAAACTATACAGTGTCTCTTATTACCCGCGTTGTGGACAAGTATGAGTGAGTTATGAAAGGGTGTTCTTGCTCCCGCGAGTCCTGAGAGAGAGAGACCGTGTTCTGGGTTGTCTAATCATTGGTAGCTTCGCTGCTAATGAGACGCTAAAGCTAGTCGGATTGGGATTGTGGGTACTAAGGTGCATGGTTGGTTCACCACTATAATCCGAGGTCCTATTATCCTGTGCATAGCTCTGTGTATGTGCAGAATCCCTACAACATGGCGCCACCAACGTGGTGGGCTTCTTATCTGCGAGACGCTTGAGTAGTGCTTGTGCTTGTCCACAACACCCTTCGCATACGCTTCCGGAAACGTGTGTGAGGGGAATACCTCCTATATTGATGTTTTTATAGGTTCTTTCAAGCTTGAAGTTGTTAAAAGGTGTTTATGTTAACCCTATATTGCGCTGCCTCACATTAGGTTGTCGATCATTTCTGGTCTTAATGGCGGATATAAATATACCGGCACATAGCCACGCTGCGCTCCGGGCTCATTTACTGGCTTATGGAGTTCCCGACGCGGGTGTCGCTCTCATCTTTGTGGTGCAGGCTGACCCGGCTCACCACTTTGAGGTGTTTTTCTCTTGGGTCACTTTTCCGGCGGTGGACGGAGCGGTCAATTTGTTTCATGAGTACACTATCACTGCCCTACCCAATGCTTATCGGCCTTATCAGGCTCTTGAAGTACCACTTACAGCATGGCAACACCGTATTTGGTTTAATGGTGCCCTCCCACATCCGGTCACAACGGTTCGTTTAGGCCCCCTATCAATAGACGGGGCCACTTGGCCAGTCTTGGCCGGGTATACCCCACATCCGCGTTATTTGACGCTTCCGGTTGATGAACTGCGTGCAATGCATACGTCTTTGATACACGTTCACAGAGCTTTGGTACAATATGTTACAGGCAACGTCCAGGGGGCCCCTCCTGGAGTTGCGGCGCATCCAGCTGGACCGGGCGGTGTAACCATAAGTCACGTCATGGTTAATTTGGTGATGGGCAAGCGCCCACAAAATAAGGATGATTTGCCTTATTGGCTTGCAGAAAAATTTGACCAGCTGGAGGCAGTTTTTCCCAATACTTCTCCTCTGGAAAAACACAGGATTTTGACGATTAATTTGCCGAAAGACTTAATTCCCGAGTTGGCAGAATGCAACAACTGGGGCAAGGTATTCGCAGCAGTGTATGCGAAGTGTTTCGGCACTCCTTCCATGCCAGTTCTCCCCTCTGTAATTAAACGAGTGCAGGATGAGCATGGCCCTGAAGCGGCTGTGGAATTAGGAATGAGACTGGTGGGAGTGTTCGATGTAGTGGCTGATTTAATCCTTGCGAACATCAAGGGTGATGCAGTTAACTTTCAAGTAGCAAATGCTTTGGCTTTGGTCCCAGAACCGGACAGGCCACGCGAATTACCGAAAATTATTGCACAGGCTTATAAAACCATTGGCCGCAATAGTCTAGGAGTTAAGCCTTTTGCTAAAGCGCAAACTCAATCACAGACACAACAAAAAACTGAGAAAGATGAGAGGCCGTTCTTTACTAAAAAGAACTGGAGGTTGAAGAAACAGGGTAAGCAACAGAAGAAACCAGGGTCGCGTGGCGCATCCCCGGTTTCCGTATCTTCTGAACGCACTTATGATTTGCGCGACAGAGCGAGAATTAAATCTCCAGAGAGATTTCAAGTCCCTGATCCGCGTTCTCCTCGTTCTTCACAGGCACCATCGACCTCCCAGACTGGTGGAGGAGAACGCCAGGATAGAGGCAGGGGTCGTGAGGCACGTCAGGGACGAGACCAACCTCGACAACAAGTCCGAGGGAAACCCGAAGAATTTCCACGTTCTCGCCCACAGTTTCAGAAGAAAAAAGTTGCAGCTTTGACAGCGAGATATGCCACAGACGGTGAGAACGAGACTCCTGAATTGGACGTGGGCAGTGACGCTCCTAGACAGCGCCGCGGAAGTTACCATAGTGCGGGAGGCACTACGTCCTCATGTGGAGGCGACAGCAACTGACACATTCATTACTGTCGAGACAGCTGACACCAGAGTGGCACCCCCTGACAGACTATTTAACATTGTCACTCAAATTGAAGGTTATATTGAGCGTGTTATTAAAGGGATTTTTCGGGAAAATCTGACCTCTTCATACGACATTTTGTTGGCAGAGGCGGATTGGACGCCCCCATTCGTACTTGCTGCTCGTAGAGGGGAGGAGGTGATCCTTCCGAGCTTTTCTCGTCATGTTCCCAAGGACAAAGCGGAGGCTCTCGCAGCTGAATGGGCTGGGGCCCTGGCTCCGGCGTTATACCGTAATCACGTGGGCTGGGATGAAGACTCTCCCCCCCATGATATTCCCTTGCGGTCGCTGCCACAGCCACAACCCCAATATCCCATCCGGCGGGAAGCTAAAGGTCCCGTTTCAGACATTCTGACACAGTTAGAATATCAAGGAGTAATTGAAACATGCGTATCACCAATGAATAATCCCCTTTTTGCGGTTTCTAAACCCGATGGATCGTACCGCCTAGTTTTGGATAACCGACATTTGAACTCTCATTGTCGGACCTTTGCGGTACAAAATACTCACAGTTCTGCGCTTGTAGACAGTCTTGTGCGTAAAAAATATAAAACGACACTTGACCTATCCAATGGATTTTACACGTACAACTTGTCCCCGGAGTGCAGCCAATGGAGCGCTTTCACTTCCGGTGATAAACATATTCAATTTCGGCGTTTGCCCATGGGCTACAGGAACAGCCCGGGTGTCTTCGCCGCCCGTGTTGTCTCATTGTTGGACAGCATAGACCCAGATGCGTGTTCGTACGTCGACGATATCTATCTGAAAGACGACGAATTATGGCTGCATCTTTCACATGTGGACCGCATTATTCTTGAATTTGCGGTCTTAGGATACTAAATTTAATTTTGCCAAATCTCACATTGCTGAATTTACCGTTTTGTTTTTGGGCTATGAGCTCAACAATGAAGGTAAGGGCTTAGCTCCCCATTTCTTGGAGAAGTGCGCACTTTTGCGCCCTCCAACCACATTGAAGAAGCTTCAGTCTTTACTGGGCTTTCTGAATTTCGGGCGTACTTACATTCCCGAATATGCCCAGCGTATCAAGCCGCTATATGCCTTGATACAGCCCAGCTTTTCGAAGTCATGCTGGCTTCCTGAGCATTCTTCGATACTGCAGTCTTTGCAGTCAGATCTACTGGAATCTAAATTCTTGTTGACTCGTGACAACCACACAAACCTGGTGATTAGAATTGTGCCAGGGGCAGTGGGTTTCACGTACTTAACCTTTAACGAAGATGACACAGTACCGATTGCATACAAGTCACATCTTTACACTTCAGCGGAGTTGCGCTTTTCCTCTGTGGAGAAAGTTTTGACTGCAGTGCAAATGGCGATTCTGAAGGAACGTGCACTGGCACAGGGAAAACGCATTTTGGTGGTAACACCATATCCTGCCCTTGAGGCGGTGACGAAGACAAGTGTACCAAACTCTAAGGCTTTGCATCCCCGTTGGATACAATGGGCTACATCTCTGACGTCTCCGGATGTCACTTTTATCTTTGATTCCTCTCTTCAGACACAGGAGTTCTTACAGTATGAATTTGTTCATCCTCCTCCTCTGTCTTTGCTACCGCTTGAGGAGTACGAATGTATTATATAAACCGATGGTTCGGCACAACCGGCCACGGGTTCCAAGCATGCTTATTCCGCCGCATGTGCTATTGTTGCAGGTTCTATGGTGAACGGTGAGTTCAAATCGACTGTAGTGCACAGTCAGGCACTAGGAGACAGTACTGCACAATTGGCCGAGCTGCGTGCTTTGGTGCTCGCACTTGAGTTCGCTAATCCAGACGTGACGACTCTTATTGTATGCGATTCTTACTACTGTGTTCAATCTTTCAATGACAATCTCTTCTTTTGGTCGCAAAACGACTATAGAGATGCAAAAGGCAGCACAATTAAGCATAAGATGCTTTGGGTTCGAGTGGCAGATCTTAAACAACATCTGCCTCTCACACAAGTATTTCACACTCTTGGCCACCAGCGTGTGGGCGCACACGCTGTCGGTAACGGTTTGGCAGATGAAGCTGCCAAATCAGCAGTAGCCACATGCTCAGTAGCAGCAGTTAGAAGATCCATGACTAAAATAGATAATGATATTTTGGCAGCTATTGCTGCAACAAAGGAAGGTGCTAATTACCCTTGGGGTTTCCCTTCCAAGTACTCTTATCAAGTATGTCCCGAACAGGTTCCTTACGTAAGAATTCCGGACGTTGGTGATCGGCTGATTCCCAACGCGGACCGCAGACCTTCCTTGATAACGGCCGCACACGAAGGCTTGGCTTCGGCCCATGCTGGCGTGTCTGCGATGGTTTCCATCTTGCAGCAGCGTTACTGGTGGCGTGGTTTATATAAACAGACCGGTACTTATGTGCTTTCTTGTGACGTTTGTCAGCAAATTAAGCCTTCAACGGTTACACGACCACCACAAACACCGCTCTGCATATCTAACAGACCTTTTGGGTGTGTTTACCTGGATCACTGCGGTCCCTTTTCTTCTGACACTGCATACAAGTACATCCTGGTTGCAGTGGATTCGTGCACACGTTTCATCTGGGTTTGGCCACAACGGAGTGCTGACGCTCGAAATGTCATAAGGGATTTGCGTGTCTTTGTGGGAATTTTTGCCTGTGGCACCTTCCATTCTGACCAAGGTCCGGCGTTCGCCTCTAAGGCGTACAAGGACGCAATGGGGTCACTGGGGGTGCGGGTGAAATTTTCGTCTCCATATTGGCCTGAGGGCAATTCTATTGTTGAACGAATGAACCGTGACTTAAAGCAATCCTTGACAGCTAGAGTCTTAGGTACTGGCAGGAACTGGCTGGCCCACTTGTATAGCGTACAACGTGCACTTAATAATCTCCCTAGAAGACCTCTGGGTGGGCGGACCCCATACGAAATGCTCTTTGGCATCCAAATGTTTGTGCCTGACCTTGATGGTCTAGACATGGCGGCGCAATCCGCGATCTTTGACGTAGATAACCATTCTACTATGTTGCAGGACTTACAAGAAGCCCGTGACAAACTTGCAAACAAACATTTACCTTCAGCCACAGACGCTGCGCTGCAGATTCCGGTTGCCGGCTGGCTTCCGAAAATTGGAGATCTGGTCCGAGAGAAGGTGGAGAACAAAAAAGAATTTGGCCCTTCTTATCGTGCACCGGTTTCAGTCCTTGGCTTGAAGGGTACTCGTACAGTCATCTTACCACTGCTTCCTGGTCGCAAAGACAACAGATACATCTCAGTGGACAATGTCAAGCTACAACATCTGGCCGATCCTGAATAGTGTAACACCAGCGGTATCTTGTCCAGCCATTTCTAGGACTCATGTTTGTGGCCCTCCAGCCCACACGGTCACTGATGTTGCCATTGAGATGGTAGATTTGCCTGATCGCCTGCTCGACTACCCGGATTCCCCCTGCAACGAGGAGACCGAGTATACATACACAGTCAATGAGTCGGTGGCTCACATGCCAACAACGCCACTGAGCCCAACTCGTTACTCCTTTGATTCGGCTTCCACCTCATCACTTATCCCGTCCAGGTTCAGTGTTTTTATCTCCTGGTTCAGAGACAATTTTTTGGTCCCACCATGGACATACATCTGGTTGGTACTGTTTCTGATTTTCCTCTTCATGTCCATTGGATTTGTGACAGTTTTTTTCTTGCTCATTAATGGTCACTATTTACCAGAAAGCTCTGCAGTGAACTGTGTCGCTGGAACTTTGGCTCCGCATTCTTCTTCTCACATCATGAAGCGTGACCACACATTTGTGAACATTTCAGCTTTCCCAGTCGCTGATGGCATGTTATGGGATGCGGTAAACTTCCAAATTCATGGACCCACCGAAATTATTAATGTACCAAATGTCCTTCGTGTTTCAATGGGTGATGTCGTTAAAAGTAATATTCATTCTGATGATTGGGATGTGCATGCCGTTGAATCGTTATTCACTGATTTGAAATATTATGCTGCTTTTAATGCTGAAGATCTGTATTTAAATTCTGCAAGTTATGCTGACCTATATTGTTACCAGCATTGGGGCAACCACTTCCTCCATAAACCCAGTACACTTAGAGGTACCTTAAATTACACATAATGGGTACATTGTCCAGCCCATTTGCCAGGTAGCTCCCACTCACATAAAAAGTAAGTTTACTTATTTTACAGACTTTGATAGATCAAACCCTGGGTCATATTATTTTAAATTGAACTCTTCGTCCACTCAGAAGATCATGTTGACCCACACCAAATTGCTATATTCGGGTTCTTTTTTTAACGCATTAGCGGTGGGTGGTTATGAACACTGGAAGGACACCATTGACCTAAAATCTATTTGGGGCACCAAATCATGGCAGGTACAAGGCACGGAAGCCTTACACCGTGCTTGCCTAATCCAGGCCCAAATTTTGTTTTTAAATCATACAATCTATCAAACAACGTGTTGGGGTTTGGCCACTTCCAAACAATTAAATGCACCCTCCATTCCCACATTGTCTTCCACTCCCAATGTGAGCTTGCATTTCAATATTTCCCTAGCCAATTTGCAAGCTTTGTTTCAAAACAATTCGTTTAATGTCTCTACGATTGTTCAGTCACCCTGGTTGGCTTGGCCCATAGCATCAAATGCCTGCAAACTGCGTTTTCATGACTCAGCTCCTGGTTACAAACAGGATAGGCCAGATCCGAGGTTTTCTGACTCTCGTACTGTTACAACATATTCTGTTGGTAAATTGTGTAAACAGTGGTTGCAGCACTCTTCATTGGATTCTGTAAAACAACATTTATCCCTCCTATCAGGCAACATTGATCTGTCCGATTTTGTTCTGGGGTCTCGTGGCCCACGACCTAAGAGATTCATTTATGAAACTTACAATGAACTCTGGAAGCTTTCGCAAATTGAAGCTGCTTCCCGTCTTCGGGAAATCGATCAAGCAAATTTAGAAAAGGTGCTTGCTGTTGTTGACAATAGTATTAATACCCTGTCTTCTCGCATTTACACATTAGAGAATATTGTTTCCTCTGTTGTTGATATTATACAAGAAGATGTTTCTGTGTTATATCATGGTCAGAATCAATTGCGTTCAGTAATGCAGTTTGCATGGACTTTGCAAACACTTAAAATGGGTAAAGTTCCTTGGCATTTTTTGAACACCTCTGCCTTGTTCTTGCCGTTTAATTTAACTGAGAAACAGCAATTCATGTCCATGAAAGATGCAACATACACTCTCTTACATATCGAAAAAATAGAGCCCTTACCATTCTCTGTGGCGGAATTGGATTCTGCAGTATGGCTAGTTCACGGGGTTATCGCTTTGCCTTTTTCTTTATTTGAGTGCAGTTCCTGCATGAAACATTAGCCTGTTGGCCGTTTTCAGCCTTTAGGCAGTGCCTTCTTGCATGAACTTTGGTCCCTACCTTTCCTATACGGATGCCTTAGGGACGGAAAAGAGGTTTTCCTCACGGGAGAGTCATGCGATTCTACTGTGGGTCATTCCCTGATTTGTAAAAACATTAAATTGCACGGGGCTTGTAATGTTTCGGCTCCGAATCTTGCTTGTGTTTTAAAGGGCATTCCTGCTCCTGCTATTTCACCTACTTTTACTGTGCTTGCAAATGGTAGCTATCTCCTTCTGAATAATCAGAACTGCTGTGGGATGCTGGCCGGCATCCCCTATATTGTAACAGTTTCCCACCGGGTTGTATGCTGCAAGAATGTGCTTTTTCCTCCCCCGCACAACATCATAGATAGTTCCATTTGGCCTTCCATTCCAACTTTGAAGGCGGATTTCAATAAATTGAGCAGAATAAAGGCGCTATTATTTAACCAGGAGGTTATGCTCACATCCGCACGGGAGACATTTATTCTCCAGGTGGCTAGTACCCACAGTGAGATACAGGCCCTTTTGAACACAAACCTCCCACAACATTTCGGTGAGCTGATTCACCGTGTTTTCAATGCATCTAGAACAGAAGGTCTTGTGCACTTTTTTAAAGTTGTGGGATCTGGCCTTTTAACCTCCTTTCAAACTATATTTGGTGTAATACCAGCTTTTATTCATTCTATTTTTTCCAGCGTCTTTGGCGGCTTTCCGTTGATCCTCGCCTTAGCGGCTGGTATATTGCTTTTGGTCTGTTTCCTACGCAATGGCTGCACTTCCTGGGGGCCTCCTCGACCACGGTCGACTCCGGATGCTCCGTGAACGCCTGCTCATCAGCTTCGGCGTCCTGCCATTGGCGACACTCAGTGTGTCCTATAGACTTTATTTTCGCTTTGCGTATTTCACTTGCGTGCAACCTGTGATGTCTTGCATCCGATGTCCTTTCTCTTGGTCCTTGGATTTTTGCCTTTCCAATACGTCTCTGTCGGACCCGGATTTTGCCCAGTTAATGGGTCCCTTAGAGGCCCATGAACGGGACTGTTCCAGTGATGGCTTAATGGCGTGTGCGGCTGCACTTGGAATTTTGGCGCAATGGGATGTCTGGGCGGCTGCTCAGACTCTCCTACGACAAAGTTATATTGAGTATCACGCAAGTTGTCCCGCAATGCTGATCACTGCTCCCTCTTGCGAGGAACATGAATGCAGTTTTGATTTGTTGCACTGGATGGCGTCTCTTTTTTTCTGACGATTCCAATGATGTCCTCTTGGAAGGTGTGGCGTTTTTCTGCACTTACACTCTGTTGGATTAGAGGGCCTCCGCTTTCAGCGTCCTCCCTCACTGGAATTTTTTTATCCTGCATTTTTTTTTTCCCCCTCTCCCATTTCGTTGTCCATCATTGGGGACTGTTCCAGAATAGACTTTTACATTCTGCTCCATCTATTTGAACTCTGTTTTTGTCCTATGTCTTGACCTATGGACTGACCAGGGGAGGGTGTCGTGTGGTTTGTGGCCTCATTGTCTACGTTGCTAAGTTGTCTTAGGCCTGGCTTCCATGATGCCTTTTTGCGCACGTTACTCTGTGACTTTGTTTTTCCAGACTCTGCTTGTGCCCTGCTATATTGGAACTGTCTGCCTTTTTGCCTTTCACCTTTTCTCCTGTTCCCTGTGGGTTTTGTCTGCACAACATGTACAAGGTCGAAAAACAACGTCCCTTGTTCTTGCTGATCTGGTCAGCCCCTCGCACTTAGACATAACACAGAAATGCAGCTGCACTGGAGAAATTTGTGTGCTTTTAATATTGTGATCTCGCTGTTTTTGGGACTCGGAGAAAAACCTTTCCAGAGAGAAGAGCTGTTCTTGTCTGATGATGTAAACCTTGCATCTAGAGATTGAGGTATGAGGGTCCGCCTGACAAAGCCCAGAGGTCTTCTATTTCTGATAATAAACTAGTTCCTAGCACGGGGAGGGTGGTAAGGCAATTTAGCCCTATATCCACTGCCTTATGAAATGCCTTCCCCGTTTGTATTCTATGGAATTGTAACTATGCTTATTATTTTATCATTATGCATTATGCTGATAGTACTGGCACGTGTACTGTATCTTAGAGCTCGATAGTTGAAATAAACAATTTAAACTATACAGTGTCTCTTATTACGCGCGTTGTGGACAAGTATGAGTGAGTTATGAAAGGGTGTTCTTGCTCCCACGAGTCCTGAGAGAGAGAGACCGTGTTCTGGGTTGTCTAATAATTGGTAGCTTCGCTGCTAATGAGACGCTAAAGCTAGTCGGATTGGGATTGTGGGTACTAAGGTGCATGGTTGGTTCACCACTATAATCCGAGGTCCTATTATCCTGTGCATAGCTCTGTGTATGTGCAGAATCCCTACAACACTGGCTTGGAACTGCCCTGCAGTGATGGGCTTTTGGATTTCTGCATCTGCCTGTCTGATAGAAATCATTGAGCACCCTGTGCCTCATACCCTCTTCTAAGCTATGTCAAAGACATCCCAGCTGGTGTGCACAGACTGATGGCCATGCTGCTTTTATTGGCCAAGCAGAGGATAGCCATGCACACGTGGCACACTACCTGTCCAACACTTTAAGACTGGCTGGCGGATGCAGCCTTTTGTCAGCAATACCTTGAGGAGTATTGGAAATTACTGTCTGAAAAGAATCGACCCACGGGAATATGGGCTCCCTTTGTGACCTACATTGCACAGCGAGACCCTTGAGCTGTTGTACAGTACTGATTCTGATGCACAATTGGGAACTGCAATATAGGATGGGTGAGAGCTAGGGACACTTCGTGCTCAAACAAGAGACTATTTCTGGTCATGATGACATATGTTTGCCTAAACCGAAATTATGGGGACTGTTAGAACTGGGGGTCTCTAGTTGGCAGAGGTAGGTACCTTTGTCCAAATAGGGACCCTTGCTTCTAGTCAGGGTAAGGGGGATACACTACTAAAATAACCCCTGCTCACCCCCTTGGTAGCTTGGCACGAGCAGGCAGGCTTATCTCAGAGGCAGTGTGTAAAGTATTTGTGAACACATACAGTAACCCAGTGACAACACTACAGATGGACACCACACAGGTTGTAGTATAAAAATAAGTATTTTTATATAGACTGAACACAAGACCCAAAACGACAAAAATCCACAATACAATACGAAAAATATGACTGTCAAATGGTAGAAAATAGCTCAGTTCAATAAAGATGATAAATGCGACACTTTACTCTCAATGTACCTTTGGATGTGTAATGCAAAACAAACAAAAGGGTCGCAGGGAAGGTGATGCTTCGATTCCTTACACGCAGAAAGGAGGATGCGTCGGTTTCTTACTGCGGCCCGGTTACGATGCGTCGAGATGGCGCTTTGATGCGATGACGATCCGGTGCGATGCGATAAAATGGCGTCTTGCTTACGGTGCGACAATATAGACGGGATGCGTGCACGGCCGACGGCCGTGCGGCGACTCAGCGATCGTCTAAGCCGCGACAGGCCCTGCGACATGCTTCTCCGGTGATGCGCCAGCATCCTCTGTGGTGGCGGCACGCTTCTCCGGTGATGCGAGGCGCTTCAGTGATGCGATGGCGGCAGCGGCGGCACGCTTAGTCTGCGATGCGACGACAACTGCTGCGGCATCACGCTTCTCCAGTGATGCGGGGCGCTTCGGTGATGCAACAGCGGCGGCACGCTTACTCCGCGATGCGACAACACTGATGTGGCGGCGACACGCTTCCTCTTCGTTGAGTCGCGCTTCCAGCTCCCAGAGACACGCAGTCTCTCACAAGGCCCAACAGCAGTAGGCACTTCAAATCCCAGCAAGGGAATTCAAGAGGGGAGCTGGGGGTGAAGTCTTGTATCCCTGAGACTTCAGGCAGGAGGCAAGCTCAATGTTCAAGCCCTTGGAGATCTTCTTCAAGATGATGAAAGCACACTCAGTCCTTTTCTCCTTTCTTTGGCAATAAAGTAACCACTTCAGGCCAACCCCAACAACACGCAGCATAGGGGTAGTCTCCTCCTTCAGCTTCCTGGTTCTTCTCCTCAGCAAAGGTTTGTCTTGATTCCCAGAAGTGATCTAAAGTCTTGGGGTCTGGGCCCCAATATTTATACTAGCAAATCCTTTGTCCTCTGAAGGCAGAGGGTCCTGTACCTAGTCCAAACCAGTTCTGGGTGCATTCTGCCAGTGCACAACTTCTTCCTTTGTCAGAGTGGGCCAGGGTCATCAGACACACCACAGGAGGTGGAGCCAGCATTGTGGAAGGCAGGCACAGCCCTATTCAGGCCCAGGTGCTACTCCTCCCACCACTCCTCATGCAGATATGTCTATTCAGCCTAGTGCTGACTCACCCTCTCTCCTGGAGTCCCCCAGCCCCTGTCACTCACAAACCCAGACATACAATACACAAGCTAGCAGAGGCAGGCTGGATGGTTAGGCAAGAAAATACCTACTTTCTAAAAGTGGTATTTTCAAACACAGAATGTTAAAACCAACTTCACTAAAAGATGTATTTTATCATTCTGAGTTCAGGCATACTAAATTCGTTTTTCTACCATGTTCCCTGGGTCAGTTAGGATTATAAGATGTTATAATCAAACTGCCCATTCTGGCCTATGGGGACAGGTAGCCTTGCAATGGTGAAAAACGAAATTGGCTGTAATTCACTATCAGGACAGGCCACACACACCAGGGCATGTCCTACCTCTTACATACAATGCACCCTGCCCGCAGGCCTACTTTAGGGGTGACTAACATGCAGAAAAGGGAAGGTTTGGGGACTGGTAAGTGGGTGCACTTACCAAGTCGACATGGCAGCACCAGACTGCACACAGGCTCTGCAATGGCAGGCCTGAGACACGCTTTCCAAGCTGCTCCTGTGGGTGGCACAACCAGTGCTGCAAGCCCACCAGCAGCATTTGATTACAGGCCCTGGGCACACGTGGTGCACTATACTAGGGTCTGACAGTAAGTCAAATAAGCCAATCATGGAGTCACTAATCCATACATCAATTTATCATAGGGAGCACTTGCACTTTGGCACTGATTAGCAGTGGCAAAGTGCCCAAAGCATGTAAACCAGCAAAAACAGGTCAACAACAGAGGAGGCATAGTGAAAAAAATGGAAAGGAGACCCACGCCAATGGTACCAGGTCTAACAGGGACATTAACTGGGATATTCCCTATAAGTGCCACTGATGAATATTGTGCACCGCTGCATGCTATGCGATGGGGATGTGTTATATGCTGTTAACTCACTTTGTTAAAAACTAATAAAAAAAGAAAAAGATTGATATTAAGTGCTTTCAGGTATAAGCTAAGTTACACCATCCAAGCGACTCCAGATGTTGTCCTATTAGATCTAATGCCCTCCACCCTCGAATAGATTTCATGCTGAGAGGCAAAAGTGGTTTTATTTGGCCCAGCCTTTCAATGGCAATGGAAGCCTCAATCTTCCAGTGCTGGGTGCCTTAACATCCAGCAATATCTCACAGAAGTCTCGTCTGTGGAACATGTTGGCTATGGAGAAACGTTCCCATAATTTAACTGATTTGGTAGTATTTTGAAGCCAGTCCTTGATTAAACTCACCATTACTGCTGTGTCTGACCAGACTTTGGGCATTAGGTTTGCTCTCTCAACTATGTTGCCCATATTGCTTATGACATACCTGTCTTGATGCCAATAGTTCATGCAGTTCTTATGCTGGTTAGATAAGTAACTGCCTAAGACATTCTATAATTCTCGAAGAGGTCCTGCAACTGCACTGAGCTATTCACATATAATAAATGTGAGTACTTGTTTTTGGAGAAGGGGCGATGGGTACAATTATGGGGGAAAGGGTCACATTGTGGGCATAGTGAGGTGCGTAGGGTTGCCTAAGAAGTTATTTAAGTTACACAATTTAACAAACGTTTCCGTTGCATGACATTTTCCCATTGACACTTAGGGGCCGATTCCGATCTCGGTCGGAGGCGCACCCAATACCATTCGGTCGGGAAAAAAGCCATGCGAATGCCTGTTTCCCGACCGATCCGTACAGCAGACCGAACGAGTAAGTACGATGCGCACAACAGCACAGAATCCGGCCGAGCCGTACTCACCCAATCCAGGTCCTGTACTCCGACCGAGGCAAATCCGGAAACGCCGAATCGAGTCGCACAGAAGGGAAAATGCAGCTCCGTCCGGCCGACCAAGTACGATGCGCTTCCCGTACGCGCCGAACCCGTCGCTACGCACGGCACGTCAAAGCATCCGGGAGAGGCGCACATAAGCTCCGATTCGCGCCACAACACAATACACGGATACGAGACGAACACGCCAGCGACGAGGACGACGCGAAGTGACGAGGACGACGCGAAGCAACGAGAAGGACGAACGACACGAACCAACCCATGAATCCCTTCGTCCCGATCATACCAATATTCTACATTTACTACCGGAACAGGCACGGACGCGTACGGCGCAGAAGGTAAGTCAGACACCAACCACAAAACACATACAACACGTACACGACACATCACACACACACAGAGGGATGCAGAATATACTTACACCAGCAACAGCAGCACCATAGGGGCGGGATGCCCATCACCAATGCCACATATGCACACAGGGGCCTTAATGCGCACCACCACCCCTACCCAGGGGGGGCTGGATGCCTACCACTACTACCACCCTTAGCCAGGGTGGTGCCAGATGCCCACCACCACTACCACCCTTAGCCAGGGTGGTGCCAGATGCCCACCACCACTACCACCCTTAGCCATGGGGGCTGGATGCCTACCACTACTACCACCCTCACCCAGGGGGGGCTGGATGCCTACCACTACTACCACCCTCACCCAGGGGGGCTGGATGCCTACCACTACTACCACCCTCAGCCAGGGGGGCTGGATGCCTACCACTACTACCACCCTCACCCAGGGGGCTGGATGCCTACCACTACTACCACCCTCACCCAGGGGGGCTGGATGCCTACCACTACTACCACCCTCACCCAGGGGGGCTGGATGCCTACCACTACTACCACCCTCAGCCAGGGGGGCTGGATGCCTACCACTACTACCACCCTCACCCAGGGGGGCTGGAGGCCTACCACTACTACCACCCTCAGCCAGGGGGGGCTGGATGCCTACCACTACTACCACCCTCAGCCAGGGGGGGGCTGGATGCCTACCACTACTACCACCCTCACCCAGGGGGGCTGGCTGCCTACCACTACTACCACCCTCACCCAGGGGGGCTGGATGCCTACCACTACTACCACCCTCACCCAGGGGGCTGGATGCCTACCACTACTACCACCCTTAGCCAGAAGGGGGCTGGATGCCTACCACTACTACCACCCTCACCCAGGGGGAGCTGGATGCCTACCACTACTACCACCCTTAGCCAGGGGGCTGGATGCCTACCACTACTACCACCCTCACCCAGGGGGGCTGGATGCCTACCACTACTACCACCCTTAGCCAGGGGGGCTGGATGCCTACCACCACTACCACCCTTAGCCAGGGGCTGGATGCCTACCACTACTACCACCCTCACCCAGGGGGGCTGGATGCCTACCACTACTACCACCCTCACCCAGGGGGGCTGGATGCCCACCACTACTACCACCCTCACCCAGGGGGGCTGGATGCCTACCACTACTACCACTCTCACCCAGGGGGGCTGGATGCCTACCACTACTACCACCCTCACCCAGGGGGCTGGATGCCTACCACTACTACCACCCTCACCCAGGGGGGCTGGATGCCTACCACTACTACCACCCTTAGCCAGGGGGCTGGATGCCTACCACTACTACCACCCTCACCCAGGGGGCTGGATGCCTACCACTACTACCACCCTCACCCAGGGGGGCTGGATGCCTACCACTACTACCACCCTCACCCAGGGGGCTGGATGCCTACCACTACTACCACCCTTAGCCAGGGGGCTGGATGCCTACCCCTACTACCACCCTTAGCCAGGGGGGCTGGATGCCTACCACCACTACCACCCCCACTCATAGGATGGACAATGCATGACACAACCAGCACACCACAACCTAGGGAATGCAAGAAAAAGACATCCCCCCAACACCATGACAAGCGTTGTGTAGACTGTGTCAAATACCTACAACACTGAACATGACTTTGAACATACAATGTGACCCCCTAGCACATGTGCCACACATATATGTGTGTGGCCCCCACAATGCAAGCAGGCCATGACCATTGTGGCAATGGGGTCCAAACCCCCATCACCACAGTGACCAAAAGGTAAGTGTGGGGTCCATAGCTGAAGCACCTTTTGAAAATTGTGGCAATGGGGTCTAAACCCCCATCATCACAGTGACCAAAAGGTAAGTGTGGGGTCCATAGCTGAAGCACATTCTGAACATTGTGGCAATGGGGTCTAACGCCCCATCACCACAGTGACCAAAATGTAAGTGTGGGGTCCATAGCTGAAGCACATTTTGAACATTGTGGCAATGGGGTCCAAACCTCCATCATCACAGTGACCAAAAGGTAAGTGTGGGGTCCATAGCTGAAGCACATTCTGAACATTGTGGCAATGGGGTCTAACGCCCCATCACCACAGTGACCAAAAGGTAAGTGTTGACAAAGAAAGAGCTGCAACTGCCAAACTGCATGGATGATTCCTGGTCACAGAACAAAAAACACATCAGTGGCAAAGTAGTGTATGTGTCCCATTGCAACATAAATTGGGTGAGCCAAATACTGCAGTGCAAATAAGACATACCTTTGGCCATGTGCAGACAAACAACACCCATGGGGGCTGACACTGTCAACATTCATCAATGACACAATGACAGAAGTGACCATCAGAATGCAGACCCACATATTTGCACCAATGGGCACACAAATGCAGATACCCTGTGGAGACTGCAGATGTGAGGTGAACAGATACCATACCATGGCAGCAATGGGACACACAAACCATGATCATTGTGCTGACCGATGACCTAGGAGTCCCAGGGACAGCAGGGGAAAGCCACCAAACTACATACAGCCAATGGCACACCCAAGATATGCCAATGCAGTGGTGCAGATGCACAAACACAAACAGGCAGACCCACACTGCACATAATACACAACAGGTGAGGGGGGGGGTGCCAGTGTCCCCAGGCAACCACACAACACATGAGGAGACCTGAATACCAATCATACAGATCTGCATACAGTGCCACACAAAGGTAACTCATGGATCCAAATCTCCTATGTGGGCAAGCAGGCATTGTCAGATGAGAGGAGCACAAATCACACATGTCACACAGGCACGTAGGAACAGCAACTGACACAGCAAGACACAGACACACCACACCACTACCCCCAGGGCCCCCACAATGTGGTGACCCTGGGCTGCATTACAGTCCCACTGTGATGACAAAGCTAAATGTCGTTCACACTGTGAACCACAGTCATGTGTCCTGAGCAACAAACTACCATCACACCTACACAAGCACAAATCAATCAGCATGGCCAGTAAGCCAAGGCCAACATGGAGGCAGGGGCCTAGCCGGGCAACAACTCTCATCTACACACACTCAACACCACACCCCTCGACCTCCAACAATGTGCAGCAGTGAAGCACACATGCACTGGTGACATTGCACATGCACCCATGACTATTCCAGGGTGGTGGGTGGGAACCAAGGTGCAGAAACACATCACACATGGCCACTCAACAAGACTCCTGAATGTCTGACACACTGCACACTACGCTGTACATGGACATGACGGCAATACCACACCAACCAATGGGATCCCAGCCACAGTCACACACCAATGAAGAAGCCAAGGTCACCCACAAAGAACACACATAGACTAACCCTGGGCGTAGTTCGCGAAGTAGTGCTTCGCGAAGCTACGCAAAGTGAAGTTCGCACTACGCGAGCTTCGCGTAGCACTACGCGAACTGCGTAGTGCGTGTTCGCAATGATTACACAGTGCCGGATGCTTGTCCGCACTGTGCAATCATTGAAAACGGCATCTTGCACAGTGCGAGCTGTCTTTTACTGCCGCTCGAGTAGATTTTACTCGCGCGGCAACTTTCTCAACGCGGACTGGTAGTTTCTCATCGCGAGCGGTCGCGAGCATACGCGACCACTCGCAATGAGAAACCTGACCTCCCGCGTTGAGAATCTCGCCGGGAGGTTTATTTTCCACGCTCGCGATCGGCAACTTGTGTTGCTGATCGCGAACGAGGAAAAAGTCTCGCCGGGATGTCATTTTGCTTGCTCGCGGTCGCCAACTTGACGTTGAGGACCGCGAGCAAGCAAAAATGACCGCTGCACTACGCTACGCTACGCTACGCGTGTTTGCACTGTGCTACGTGCAATTCGCGTTGTGCGAAGTAGCGCAAACTTCGCAAACTACGCGAGCGTAGCGTAGTTTTCCGCCCAGGCCTAACATAGACAACAACCAACATTGCAGCCCGGACCCTGAGGAGTGCCAGCAGTCACACACACAACGTGTCACAATCACTGAAAGATAACACAAACTGGAAATCACATGACAGGGCAAACAACAAGTGCCAAGGGGAAACCTGACTGTGACCCATCTGCGTCTGCACACAAACTCAGCCCTGACAGCAAACACACCTATGGGTGACACCCTGATGACCAGTAATGTGCCATGCACCCACATCACAGAGAACCCAGGGAGAAGACTTTGGGGGAACATAGGTCAACTCAGCAAGCATCACAAACAGGTACAACACTAGGGATCACAACATGCACAGCTAAACGGAAGTGAACACACAGACATGCACATACAACACACACCTTGGGCGCAGGCAATGTCACAGGAGTACACACTGCCATGAGGGGACTCCACTCCTGTGTGAGGAAAGCTGTGCCATATGTTGCCTCAGTAGAGGCCCCATCATGTCAGCTGAGCACTTGGTCACACAATCAACAATTAGCACCAAATGAGGGCTCCCGTCACATCAGCTTGGTCATGGAAGTGCCAATGGAATCATCAGCACAGATCGAACACACTTGTATAGCAATGTTGCACTGACTACACGGATGAGTCCTTCCCCATTGATGCCCAAACCTGCATGTCCAGTGGAGATGGCCACACGGTCAGGGAAGTAGATGAATTGAACAATGGCAGGCACAACAGATGTGCAGGGGTGGAAGCCACAGATGTGAAATAGCTAATCTAAGTAGGAAATCCCATTGCCAAATACTGAACACATGACACCCTCAGATGCTGCTATGGATACACCACAGGATAGGACACATTCCCCCTGGACCACATGGGTTCCTGCACAGTAACACTTCATTATCATGAGACCAAATATCACCATCACTGCAGCAAGGGCATGGTTAGCATCATCAACAACATGTACATCAGAAGCATAAGCATTAGAGAACAGAAAGTTGCTTTATTCAGCATATGTGTGGAATGAAAACAAAGTCCAGAAAAAACACAAAGGCCAATGGCCAGTCCATTGTCAAAGTCCAAACTGGGTGACAGTGGCAGATGTCACCCTACGCATGCCTGCACAAAACCAGGGACGATCCACTAGGAGGGGCAACCGGGGGGGCAGGCCAGGCACCGCAGGGACAGGATCAGGGCTCACCAGGAGGAAGCAGGGAAGGGGTGGTGGGTGCTGGAGAGCCACTGGCAACTGCAGTGGAGGTGTCTGACATGGTGTGTGCCGGCACAACTGGGGGGCATGACTCAGATGTTGTGGGTGCCGGCACGACTGCAGTGGACCCTGCAGATGGAGTGGACAGGTCCGCCACTGCAGTGCCCAAGTCAGACAGGGTGGAAGTGGACTCCACTGCAGTGCCTACCACCAGGGGAGGAGAATGGGGAACAGGCAAGGTGGGCTGGACAGAGGGGAGGACACCCTCACCACATCAGTGGCACAGACAAGCGCAGCGGGGGTGTGGTGCCGGGAGAGCAAGTGGCAGGGGAGAAGGCCGGATCCTCTTGGGGATGGTATATCTGTGGGTGGGGGAACCTGGGGCAGGGTGTGGTGGGGGCACCTGTGGAGTGGGGGCCTGAGGGATGGAGGAAGGAGACCTGGTGCCTGAGCTGCAGGGGCGGCGGCGGGGTCTTGCTCTTACGACTCTGGGGGACTTGCGGGTGGGGGCCTCAGTCTGTCTGCGCCTGGGGGAGGGTGTCCGGGGGTGAGGGGCACTCTGCTCCGTGTGGGTGGGCTTCCTCTTCCCCCTGAATGCTGTATCAGCTGGATCGGAGGGGGAGAGGCCGAGGTCACTGAGGAAGAGCCGCTGGGTCTTTGGGGTTGCAGGTGAGGCAAGGGAGGGTGGTTTGGAGGGAGAGGCAACTGAGGACTGCGCAGTGCTCGTGGATGTGTGTGTGTGTTCCAGGGCCCCATCCCCTGTGAGTCTGGTTTCAGTCCCCTGACTGTGCGTGCGTGTGCGTTTTGTTTGTGGCGTGTGTGTCTGTGTGCTGGATGTGTGTGTGCTGGTGTGTGCCTGTGCCGGTGTGTGTGTGCTTGGGACGGGTAAGGTGCTGGGGAGTGTGGATGGAGCAGAGGCAGGAGGGGTGAGGGACTGTCTGAGGAGGGACACTGCTGCCGTCAGGGAGGAGTCCATGGACCTATTGCCCCTCTGTAGGTCAGACATGCCCGCTGAGATGCCCTCCATGAACGACACCAGCTGAGTCAACAGAGCGGTGTGCGCATGGAGGACACTCAGCATGGCTGTCTGCCCTACATGGAGCTGGTGAAGGAGGTACACAGACTCCTCACTCAGGGCAGCAGGGGACACAGGGGCAGGGGGTGCGGTGCCTGGACCAAAGGAGACACGCTCCCGAACATGGGAGCCTCCACGGACCTGGGGAATGGGAGCCGATGGGAGGGCGGTGGTGGTGCTGGTGGTGGCGGGGACAGCAACACTAGCTGGGGTGTGGTGGCTGCTGACAGCCGCCTCCATAAGGGAGTCATCCTCCGAGTTGCTCTGGTCCTCAGCTGAGGTGGATGGTGCTGAGGACTCCTCGGTGTGGCTCCCCTCGCCCTCCGTGCCACTGGGTCCCTCCGACCACTCCTCGGCTGCTGACCCAGTCTGGCTCTCCGGCTCCTCCTGGTCCGTGGAGCTGTCCCCTTCCGTGGCCGTGGATGTATCTGCAAACAATGGGGAAACAGACAGACATCAGTCACCTGCACCAAACGCACACACCACTGTGAGCACAGCACATTACAGAGCAAGCCCTGGCATCATTAGTTGTACATTGCTAAAAGTGCCCTAACTGAACAGGAGAAGCCAATTGTCAGTCTGATGCCAACCATGGCACTCACATCCCACATGGCCTTGCACCCATCTGTCTGGTGTCTGTTGGATAGCAACACCCCAGTGTGGACACCTGCACCAACTACACAGTAGTTGGACAGTGCAGAGGACACGGTGTAGCATGTGGACATGCACACATCACAACTCTTGCCACTGAGTCAGTACAGGTTTCCGGATGAAAGGGACGCCCAGAGTCAAATAGGATATGCATGTGGTGCATACCAGCGACAGACACCATGATGCACCCATGTCCTGATAGCCATCGCCACAATGGTGTGCATGTAGCACATGTCACTCCCCTGCAGGATCACCAATAAGTAGACACATGCCATGGCGGAGGCATGACTGCTAAGTCATACATCACTGTCTCAGTGATGTATGACTTGGCAGCCAGACAACAACACTCTGCACTGTGTCACAATAGTAGGTCATGGGGAATGCAAGTCCTGGAGCTGCACAAGTGCACATGTACATCCCCCACACAACACATCATCTTAACCCTCATCTGTCCAGGTCATACCGATTGGACATATGGGAGACCTGTGACACTACCCTCTGAACCTGAGCCCCTCACAATCTGCTGTGAATGGGGAACAGCTGCCTGAACTTCACATTCGCATACCCCAGTCTGCACGGGCAGCTGATCAAACACCTATGTGACACACAAGTATCGTCTCCTATGGTCACATCTCCAGTGGCATGCTGAGCCCCTACCAAGAAACACCCCAGCAGTCCTAGCAACTAATCCACAGCACACTGACACAGAGGCAGACACCTGAGGGGTCAAATCACTGCGCACAATGTGTCAGCTGATACACGGGAGTGGGAGTACAGAGTGCATTGCATGGCCTGGAGTAGGCATGACTGTCCTGCCCCACATGAATGAGGGATGAGCCCTGGACAGTGGATAGCTGGCTATGTATGTGTGACACACGTAATCTGCACACTCCTGGGGCCCAAACATTGTTCCCACCCGCTGCATGGGCGTGTGCCACATACCCCAGGCACATGTGGTGGCTCAGCTCAGCAAGTGGACCGCATATCAAAGCAACACGCAGATTACATGTCCGAACACAGGCGTTGTGTGAACAATGGACCCACCCATGATGCCCACAACAGAGTTGGGGAAACAGATGCTGTCCCCCACCTTTAGTGAAGCAAACTGCAAGGACACAGTCCCAAGTGACACAATTCCCTGAATGTAAGGGCCACACCTGGGTATCAGATGAGGAGTGGGCAGTGCACAATAGAGGGACATGGCTCCTGGACAACATGACTGCTGCACTGTGGCAGTTGAACCAGGCCAGAGGAGGGCACAAAGCATGTAATACAGAGTTCACAGTGCAGTCTTTGACTCACCCCCTCCTTGCTGCTGTCTGGCCTTCAGCTGCCCATCCAGGTCTGGAAACACCACCGCCAGGATCTGGAGCATGTGGGGGTCAGGGTCCGTGTTCCGCCCCTCCTGCGAGGAGGCGACAGCTTCAGCTGGACCCGTGCAATCCTCCGGGTCCAGCCCCGAAGGTCCTGCCACCTCTTCTGGCAGTTGCGGATCCGGCGCTTGTAGACCCCCATGGACCGGACAGCCCGGACGATGTCCTTCCAGATCTCCTGCTTCCGATGGGCATTAACCTGTCAGGATGACAAAGTGAAAAGCCCATTACTACACATGCAACATATCCGTGCATGACACAGTTGTATATACATGTCTCATTCACAGGGGCACATGATGTACACAGGCAGTGCAACGCTGCCCATGGACACTTTGCCAGACGTCACTACATGGTATCATTGCATGGGAAGTAAAACCTTGTTCAAATGCACTGTCACTGCACCATACCTGTCCAGTGCATGTCACTACACACTATGGGGGGTGACAACTACTCAGTGAGCCTGCTAGCCAGTGGCGTGCAGACTTTCAGCCTTGCTAGTCAGACAAAATGCACATTCAGAAAGGCAGTGCACAGAACACTCACCTGCTCCCCTGGTGTCCCATACAGCTTGCTGTACTGTGGAAGTAGGCTGTCCAGCAGGGCCTGGTTCTCCTCAAGGCTGAAGGCTGGGGCTCTCTCCACAGTACGTGCCATTGCAGGGTCCAGAGGGGCAGAGACAGCAGCAGTGCAGTGGCAGATGTTGTCCTGGAGCATGTAGTGCAGGCAAGTGAGCTCTCAGGGGAACAGCCAGCAATATATATGTGCTGGAGAGGCAGATACTGTCCCTTGTGTCCAAAGTGATAGGTCCAAGTCGTTTGCATCTTCTGAATCTGGCCAATCCATGGAATAGCAGCACCAATACACGCCCACGGCATCCTTCAAATCTTCAACTTCATGACATACATGATTTTGCAACATTGTTGTGGGTGACCAACTGAATTTCCAGCAACCGACTCGCTCGAAATTCGAAACGTGTCCGTTGCCAGGCAAGGCCATTGTCAATGGGTGCGCACCGATCGGTCCATTGCGGTACAACGTGTACAGGGGTTCAACGCTGCACCCGCACACATTGAATGCAATGGGCCGGCCGGGGGCACCGATCGGTCCATTGCGGTACAACGCGTACAGGGGTACAACGCGTACCCGCACACATTGAATGCAATGGGCGGCCGGGGGCACCGATCGGTCCATTGCGATACAACGCGTACAGGGGCATCAACGCGTACCCGCACACATTGAATGCAATGGGCCGGCCGGGGGCACCGATCGGTCCATTGCGATACAACGCGTACATAGGCACAACGCGTACCCGCACACATTGAATGCAATGGCCGGCCGGGGGCACCGATCGGTCCATTGCGATACAACGCGTACAGGGGCACAACGCGTACCAACGTGTACAGGGGCACAATGCGTACCTGCACACATTGAATGCAATGGGCCGGCCGGGGGCACCGATTGGTCCATTGCGATACAACGCGTACAGGGGCACAACGCGTACCCGCACACATTCAATGCAATGGGCCGGCCGGGGGCACCGATCGGTCCATTGCTGATCAACGCGTACAGGGGTACAACGCGTACCAACGCGTACAGGGGCACAATGCGTACCTGCACACATTGAATGCAATGGGCCGGCCGGGGGCACCGATCGGTCCATTGCAGTACAATGCGAACAGGGGCACAACGCGTACCTGCACACATTGAATGCAATGGGCCGGCCGGGGGCACCGATCGGTCCATTGCTGTTCAACGCATCCCTGTACAAGTGACTGGCATATGTCACCATGCCTGTCTCAGATGGACATATGCCAGCCACAGATTGCTCCCAGGGAGTGAGGGGCACACCTACAACACGACAGCCTGTCCAAACTGTATGATAAGGCATGTAAGGCTGCATTTCCTATTGTGTGTATGTTGGTGTACATGTTGTCCTGTGGGTGTCACCTGGGGCAGCAACCCCCAGGCTGTGCACGTGTTCATGGGGACAGGATCCTGGGTGTTACGTGTACATGACCACTGTGATGTGCAACTGTTCATATCTGTGCATGTGCCATGGTCACATTTCACGGTGGTGTATGTGTATGTCATGTCACATACCCCGTGAGTCCCATGTGGGACGGTATGTTTGAGCCAGGGTGTCCCAGTGGCACAATAGTGATGGTCCTCCACAGTCTGTGTGCATGTAGTGTTTACAATGTCTCTGATTTCATGTGCACAATGGGAGCCAGTCTCCACATCCACGTTGTGTGTGCATGGACTTTGATGTTGTGCGTGTGTGTGTCACAGACGTCCATGTCTGTCCTGCAGTGGCAAGTGGGACCACTACCTGTGGGGGTCATAGTTGTTTTGCTGTGGTGTATACATGATACTCCATGTAATGCCAGTGTCCATGTGGCAATACAGGGTCCCTGGGAATGTACCTGTCGTTGAGCTGTGATGCCTGGGGCACATCTGTCCTCACATGTCACTGTGGGGGGTGATTGTGACACGGCAGCAGGAGATGGGAACTGTGACACAGCCTCATGATATCCAATGGGCCAACCTGGGACTTATTGATGCCACTTGTTGGACCGTGATGACAGATGTTGGCCATGTATGTACCATACATGTCCTTACGGAACTGCACACTTCATGTAGTTGTGCCTCATAATGATGTATGTTGGGTTATTGAGTGTGTTCAATGCCGCATATGTGGGCTGACTGACAATCTTGCTTACTTCTCCTCTGCACTGCAGGGCTCCTGCTGTCCATCGACCATTCCCAGACCTGGCAACGATGGTGGAACGGGACAGCATCCGACGGTACCGCTTCACCAGGCAGCTGATTGAGGATTTGGCAGTGCAGTTGGCCCCACATTTGCAGCCTGGCAGGCCGTATCCTACAGCGCTGACCCCCAAGGTGAAGGTGATGGCAGCCCTACACTTCTTTGCCACCGGTACCTTCCAACATACTGTGGCGACTGCTGGTGGGATGTCACAGACCATGTTGAGCCGTGTGCTCCGCGATGTTTTGGCGGCAATGTTGCTATTCCTGAACCGGTACATCTATTTCCCTAGACTGCGACGACTCACTGACGTGAAGAGTGACTTCTATGCCCTGGGGAGGATGCTGCATGTCATTGGCTCCATTGATGGGACACATGTGGCTTTGGTACCACCACAGGCCCAGGAGCAGGCCTACAGGAACCGCAAGCACTACCACTCGGTCAATGCACTGGTGGTGTGTCTTGCAGATATGACTCATCACACACGTGTGTGCCCGTTTCCCTGGTTCAGCACACGATGCCTTTGTGATGAGGAGTAGTCGCATCCCCAGGATGATGGCAAAGATGCAGAACCAGCGTGCCTGGCTTGTCGGTGTGTACTGACTTTGTGCCATTGTGTGTGATCTGATCTGTAGTATTCCGCCCACTTTTCCAAGTCAGCTAATGTGCACTTGTCTGTCCGTAGGTGACTCGGGATACCCCAACATGCCGTGGTTGCTGACACCCCTCAGGAACCCTGTGACACCAGCCCAGATGCGCTACAATGAGGCACATGGTCAGACCAGGAGAGTGATTGCGGACATTTGGTCTCCTGAAGAGCCGCTTCCGCTGCCTGGACAAGACCGGAGGGTCCCTCCCATATGCCCCTGCAAAAGTGTGCAAGATTATCATCGTCTGCTGCATGCTCCACAACCTGGCAGTGTGGAAGGAGTTGCCTCTCATCCAGGATGACAATGACCAACATCCGCCACCTGTGGAGGATCCTGGCCTGGACCACGATGCCAGTGATGATGATGATGATGATGAGGGTGATGTTCGCACACAGCTCATCACCAACTTCTTTAGCTGAATGTGAGTATCCTGAGGTGTCATGTCAATGATGTGAGTTGGCATGATATGTGTAGGTGGTGCTCTGGTGCTGTTGGAGTGTGTCCATGGGCTACTTAACTGGATGTGTGTTGCGATGTGTGCTTACAGGTGGGCTGTACTCCCCAACAGTGTTGACATGCTAACTTGGTTCTGGGTGGGTATCTTGTAACATGTATTGTGCATGAGTTTTGCTGTTCTGTCCTGTTCTCCATTGCTTTTGACTGTGTGTCATTTCTGTCCTTCACAGGTACTTTCAGATTCGTTTGGTCAACTGTGTCCACCGACGACGTGATTGCACTTCCAGGGTGGTAGCTGTTGTGTCCCTATAGGTGATGTGCGCCACACCCATGGACTTCCTTCCGTCTACAGTTGTTGACTGTGTGCCCGCTGCCAGGTGGGATTACCTTGCATCTGTAGTGGTTACGACATGTTGCAACTGTGTAATAAACCTGTGCTTCACTTTGTGATGTGCGTTGTCTGTGGTCACACATTTGACTGCCATTTGCTTACTGCACCTGTGGGCTACTTGACTACAACTGGGAATGGGTGTGGTGTCTGTGCATTGCACCGTCTTCCCTGGCAACATCAGTGTAGGCAATGAGTCAGATGGCCTAGGTGTGTATGTGTTGTGTAGCCCTGGTGGTGTGTCTCCCTCATATGTGTCACGTTGCCTTTACCCACATGCCTGTGTTGTACTTGCTATTGCAGTTCGCATACACAGTGTAATTTTGCAGTTCATCATCCCCATAACAGCACCCACATTGGAATCACAACAGAGGCAAGTATGGTGTATTAGTGTGTTTATTGTGATACATTTGTGTGAATAGTGCATAGGATGGGTAGTGCTGTACATAAATCTTGCAATCAGAAGTTCCTAGGTGAATTGAAAGTCCTGGTAGACAAAATCCCCAGTATCGGGGCCACAGTTGTCTGAGACATTGGTCCAACTTGTACTCCCCATGCAATGTGTGGGAGTAGTGTTGCCGTCAACAGGGTGAACAGTCTGTGCACAAAGGTGAACATCCAGAACAGGTTCAGGCTTCCTGGGAGTTGCGCTTGGCCATCGGCCTCTCACTTGCCCCTCCTCGGACGACCCCTCTTCTTGGGGGGCCCTCAAGTACAGGCTGCTGCGGTGCAGGGGACTCTCCGCCAGAGTCATCCTCCCTCCCTGTGGCAGTTGCAGTTTGTTCAGCACCAGATGTTGTTGGCACACAGGGAGGTGTGGACTGGTTGCTGTTCATCTGGCGGAGGCATTGTAAAATGTCCCTGTGCACCGCCGTCATCTCATGCAGTGCATCCCACTTGGACTCCACGCGGGACATGTGTGACTCCACGTGGGACATGTGAGAGTCCAAGCGGGCATGATGGGCAGCCTGCTGCTGTTTCATGTCTCTGAGGAGCCCCACTACCTGGCTGAGATCTCCGGTGCTGGACTGGTACGCATCAGCTATGCGTACCAGTTGTGGGTCATCATGCACACCAGCAACCTCTGCGAGCAGCGACCTCTGTCTCCCACCCCTCCCACCACCCCTGCTGACATGTGCAGTGCGTGCAGTGGCACGCACAGATGACCCTGGTCCACCTTGGGGGTTGGTGCTGGTGGTGGTGTCCATGGCCCCAGGTTGGTCCAGGGTCCCTGTGCTGGTGTTGCTCCTTGTTCTGTCCATGTCGGCAGGGATGGTATTTGTGGTGACAGTCGTTGGAGGGGTGGGTGCAGGGGGTGCAGCTGGTGGTCCTGCTGGTGCTGCAGCTGGTGGTCCTGCTGGTGCTGCATGTAGACTTGCACCGGATGTGCCAGGTTGGTCTTCTTCGTCCGAGGAGGGCAGAGGCTGTACGACACCAGTGAGCTCCGCATCCTCTTGAGCCTGGGACTGGGACTCCTCAGCGTCTGCTGCTGTGTCCTCATCATCACCTGTTTTTGGGAGACACACACAATGTATGTTATGTTTCTGCAGGCATCAATGGTTGACACACCTGACAGTTGTGACTGTGCCTCTGGGTGCGGGCCTGTACATTGCATTGTCCTAAGTCGTCACAGTCAGGGGTTGATTTTGGTGTGGCACATTGTCCTGCATTATTTGGGCATTTCTATGTATTTGTTGGGGTGTGAACATGGTCTGCATTGGTTGTATTTGGTTGACAGACGGCCCTCCTTCCCACCCAGCCAGTCAGTTATCCCACCATGGACTGTGCTTGCATTGCAGGGAGTGGAAGTTGTCTCTCAGGATGTCAGTCAGTGGTGTCCTGCTGTTTGTTGGTGCACAGTTCCCAGCAGGGCCTTGTGCTCCCCGCAGCAGTAGCCAGTGTCAGCCATCTTGTGAGTCCTTCTCCACTCCCTGTGATGTGAGCATGGTTCAGGGGTGGTGTTGATGGGACAGTTGTGGGGGTGAGCTATGTCTGTGACTGTGACTCCCATCATGCTATTGCCTCCACCCCACTTGCCAGCATTCCCATACTTACTTGCTTTTGTGGGGAGTTCAGTGTGTGTGGGTGTGAGGGCAATGGCAAGATGGCTGACAGTGGTGTCCTGCTGTTGGTTGGTGTGCAGTTCCCAGCATGCCCTTGTGCTCCCCACGACACAGCAACAGTGTCAGACATCTTTGATGGGCATTTCCACTCTCTTTGGGATGTGCATGCGTGAGTGTGAGCTTGCTGGGCCATGTGGTGGGGGATGTAGAGCTGTGACTACGACTCCCATCATGCTATTGCCTCCAACCCCCTTCCCAGCATGCCCATGCTTCCTTCCTTTGACTCTGCTTCCCTGTGGGGTGGGCTGCCTGTGCTGACAGGATGGCTGGGAGTGTTGTCCTGGCAGTTGTTTGGCTAAAAGTCCCAAGAGTGTCCCTGTGCTTCACACGACATAACCCAGGGTGGTGGTTCTTTGTGGGATCTTGAGTTAGGATGGGAGGCATTGCATTCTACCAGGTAGGTTCTGTGGAGTTTGTGTTGAGGGGGGTGAGGGGAGGTGCTTGTGACTATGGTCAGTGCTGCAAGTCCTCCTTCCCACCCAGCCAGCCAGATATCCCACCATGGAACGTGCTTGCATTGCAGGGAGTGGAAGTTGTCTCTCAGGATGTCAGTCAGTGGTGTCCTGCTGTTTGTTGGTGCACAGTTGCCAGCAGGGCCTTGTGCTCCCCACAGCAGTTGCCAGTGTCAGCCATCTTGTGAGTCCTTCTCCACTCCCTGTGATGTGCGCATGGTTCATGGTGGTGTTGATGGGACAGTTGTGGGGGGCAATATGTGTGACTACGACTCCCATGATGCTATTGGCTACACTGACTTGGCCAGCATACACAGAATTCCTTCCTTTCAGTGGTCTTCACTGTGTGTTGGTGTTGTTGTGGTGGCTACATGTCTGGATGTGTTTGTTAGTTCTATTTGTGCCACTGCCTAGCTGTAGTTGTAGTTGTGTTTGTACATGTGATGGCACGGTTGAATGTAACTTTTTTGATGGCATGTGTTGTGTTTATCTGACTGACATACACATTTTGGGATGATTCTGTTCTGGTTGCTGTGTAATTGCTATGAGTGCATGGTTTGACTCTCCCCTTGACAGTGATGTGTGTGTGTATTGTGGCAGAATATTGTGTACATTTGTTGTGTACTCACCAGGCTCTGGGATGTTCTCTAGTCCATATACGCTCACTGGCGGAAGGATGGCCCGCACCTTCTCCTCCCAGGGCCTGAGGTATACTGGCTTGGCAGGAGGGCCACTGCCGGTGTATTGGCTCAGGAGGTACTCTTTCTTGAGCAGCTCCCGGACCCTCCTGCGCACGTCATACCACCTGTTCTGGATGTCGGTCTTTGTGCGCAGACATGGTGATTGTGCGTTCACCCTGTTGATGATCCTCTCCCACATCTTGGTTTTCTGGGAGATGGGGGTCTGTTGGACCAGTGTGCCAAACAGCTGTGGCTCTACCCTGAGGATCTCGTCTACCAGGACTTCCAATTCACAATCTAGGAACTTGTGATTCTTCTTGGGGGGCATGGTGATGGGTGGTGATGGTGAGTGATGTGTGTGTTGGTGTGCAGGTGTGCAGGTGAGGGTGTGTGAGTGTGTGTTTTGCTGGGTGTATGTGAGGTAGGTATTTGTTGGTGTGCTGATGGTGTGTGGCTTGTGTGAGGGATGAGCTGTGGGTGTGTGCTTGCTGTCTCTTGGGTGCTGGCAGTGGAATGGCATTTGCAAAGGATCATGGTTGTGATTTGTGTCCTTTATATGGGTGGAGTTGTGGGTGTGTCTTTGTTCTCTGTCCCCACCTCCCCCCAGTATTTATTGGCTTTGTAATTGCTTGTTTGGCCTTTTTTTGTGTGTTTTTTCCTTTGTACTGTCTGTGCATGTTGGAAACGTTCTTGTGACCGAGTCGGACCCTGCATTTGTCTCGTACGGTGTTCTCCGTTTCGTTCACGCTGTGTTTGTGCAGTTTTCTATGCTGCGTACGCGTCGGTCGCGGTGTTTTGTGTTACTTCGGCTCGGTTTTGTATGCGTGTCGGTCGTGACGGCTTGTCCTCCGTCCGACTCGGTCGTGGTTTTCGCGCCTTGCATCGTACTTTGCGGTTTGGAGTTTGCGTGTACGTTTCGGTCGGATTTGTTCCGGGTGCGTGTCGGTCGGTTCGATTCGCGTGTTTTTCCGGCCGGATTGCTGTTTTCCGTGCGGCTCGGTCGTTCGGCTTGGGTTCTGTACGTGTCGGTCGGATTTTGCATGCTTTGCATCGTACTTGGCGTGTCGGGCGCCACAGGTACGTGTCGGTCGGTATAAATTCCGGCTCCGAGTCGGTCGGTGCTTTTTCCGGCCCGAATCGGAATCGACCCCAAAATGTGTAAAACCCTCTCATAAATATGGCCCCTGGTCTTCTGTTTGGCCTTTAAAAATGTTTTGAATAGAATTTTTTTTAAACAGTTCAAGGAAAATGTTATTAGGGAATGCAAATATCAACATTTAAAAGTATCAAAATTTGATAAACGGACTCTTGCGGTTTGAAATGTTAATATTATATTCCGCTTTTAAAAGGTATCACTCCATACTTCTATTTGTTGGAGAAATCAGTAATTCCATGTGAGAACCACACACCTAGAACCTGCTCGAAGGATTCCATGCAAATTCTTTTTGCTAACAAAGTTTCAAAGCAAAACAAAGTGTAGGAACTGGAAGATGAGTTGCAGGTTTCCGCGGAAACAGTGTCCACAGCCTCCACACTGGAACATTTACACAGCTAAGGGTGCACATAACAATTCAGCGCATTATGGGAGAGGGATAGAAGAGAGAGAGCAGGGTGTAACAGCCTGAGTGTGGCGCCCTTGTTCATAGCTCACTCATTCAGCTAGCAGCAAAAACATAATAAAAATGTAGATTTTGTCCCCTTAAATTCAGCTAGTTAATATTTTTGTTGTATCCGTTTATTGGTTTATAGTTAATCTCACTTTCTTTTTCGGTTAAAAGGTATTTTAGTTGTTAGCCCCTCTGGTACACCAAATAATGTGACTTGAGCAAAACTTACAAAGAAGTTCCGAAATACACCAACTTTTACGTTAACATTTAGACTGACATTTTTTGTGCTTTGAGAGTTTTCGCATTGATGAAATTGGCATTTTATGTGAAAATAATAATAATAAAGTCCCATTACTGTGCTTTACGATACCATTTGCGCACTGCTCAACACAATTTGTTCCAGCAGCGTTGGTGCAAACGAGCAATGACGAGTGCCAAGCTAATGTTCTGCTAACAAATAAAACCATGCAATTTGCCACAGATTTTATACTGCTCTAAGCAGGATTTGCAATTGTAATGGAAGGCGTTCAATTTCTGGGATCTAAGTGGTGTAATCCTGGTATGACAATATAATACATTAGCTTGCATTGAGTCAGATTTGCATCAAGCTATTGTTGACAAATAGCTCCTTATTGCGATATATATTGAATTTTTTTTAAAGAAAATACATTTTAGATCTCAATTCTTCGGCTAGTTAGTCACTGATCGAAAACATACATGTTGTGAATAAGATGGTGGTCTATTGCTCTGAGCTTTACATAGTCAGTGAAATTCGATATTTTTTACAAGGTATATGCACGTGTTTTTTGCTAATGGAGTTCATGCGTGCTCTACTTGCTGAGTTTGAGGAATCATACCTAATGTGCTTTGTGTCTTTTTCACTTGTTCTACATTGATTAATGATGTTTAATACACATTTGATCAATAAAAAGGTATCCTTGTGGGTACTCCGTTGTGCGTTAAACCAAAGTACTAGGAGCAACCATCAACCTTGTCTCGTCACTGGCAATTCTGTGATCTCGGCATATTTTATTATCCCCGTAACAACAGGATTATGACTCCTTTCGCGCAACCCACAAACGTGCCACAGTAGTATCGGCCTTGGTGCTCTCCCACCTAAACTCACGTGACAGTCTATGGACCTGTTGGGTACCTTCTAACTAAAGTGCAACTTATCTGAAACCTAGTAGTTCAGAACTGTCTGTAAGCTCTGAAAATTTGACCAGTCTCATAGGTGCCCTCTTCCTTCAATGATTCCTTCATTCTGGCACTAAAATGCTTTGAATGCTATTTTAAAATTGCACCAAAATCCTGCTGCTCCTCGAGGCAGGCATAATAAGGAGCAATGTTTTTATTTCTGCTTGTTTTTCTCACTTTCTCAAAGATGGAATGCCTTAAAGCATTGTTTTTGTAATTGAAGGGTCCCAATGCTTAATTTGAGACAGTGGTTGCCGGTGGGGGATAGCAGCACTTATTTTTGGGGACAAGCACTTATTTTCCGCACCTGATGCTTACCGAGTGCGAGAGGGGGAAACATACAGATCGGAAAGATGGAGATAGAGAAAGACTGCAAAACCGCTACAAAAGGAGAAAGAGCAAGGGAAAGGGGTAAGGAGTGTCTGGTAGTATGTTAAAGACTATCAGCCTTGGTATTATGTGCACTGACCTTAAGTGCACCACCCACTGGCTTCTGAGCAGAATTTAGGGCACCACCACTCCTTCTTTTACACTTTAAGCACTGAGGAACCACATCCTGAGCAAAACCTATGCTTCCCACAATGCAGACAACATTCTACTGTTGCACAAGAGTATCTGTGTTGGCACATGGCAGGCAAAAGTGTGCCATGTGCCAACCACAATTGCACCAGCGTAGAGGGAGAGCAGAACAGTGCCACATCTTTGTAAATATGGTGCTGTTCTGCTCTGTTCCTTTCACAGAATGCAGTGCAGCATTCTTTACTTGCTGTGTTCGTTGTGTGACTTCTATGTAAATCCTCATCGGAATCTTTAAAGTGCTAGAATGACCTGAACTAAAAAATCTTCTTGTGCCTTACATGCCCAATTATCCCTTGCACTAAACACACCATATCCTGTTTACTGATTTACTCAAGAAGAAAACGGTCTGTGGTGGGTGATCCTTTCCATGTCTGGCACCTGAACTCTGCAATTCTTTCTGTATCAGTCTGTGGCCTAACACAGGCCCCTGCAGCCCCTGCAGTGCAGGGAGCCCTCAACCATTTAGGGCCCCCCAAAATTTTAAAGGAGCCCCCAATCATCCACAGGCCAATAATGATCTGTGATATATGGGACACTCGGGGACTCCTCGTCACATTCTGCTGGGAGGGTGTGGGTACCATTCTACAGTACGGCACTGCTATCCTATTTACGGCTTTGGATGATCGTTTGGACTTTATGTGCCCCTTGAAAACCTTTTTATCCGGTGAACTCAGTACTTCTCACAGTTCCTTCTGTTGCTCTGTAGAGCCAGGAAACACTTTGGAGTCAGTGTGCATTATAAATAAATAAGTAAGTTCAAATATGAAATTGTGGACAAGTCACTCAATCTCCGCGTACGTAAAAAATAAATGAGTTTCCACCATGTGTAATTTATTTGGTGCCCGTGCAAAGCGCTCTAACACCCTTGGGCTGAGGACACGACATATACAACTGCAAAAATGTAAAAACTCCTGGTCTCGATAAAGTTCTATCTGTGCCCAAAATACATTTGGTATATTTTATTTCACAGTTTTCTTTTCAATGCTACTAGCAAATGTTACCCAAGAGATTATTTTACATTCAAAACGTTAACACATATTTTCAAGAAATACTAAAGTGTCATATTCTCACAACTGTGGCTGGACATTCCTTTCTTGCGTCTGTAATGATTGTGTTGTAATGTAGCTCGGCGAACACGCCAACACTTCCCTTGCACTATATATCAACTGGTTGTCCATGTCTGCACAGAGTCAAGGAATTTAGGAGGAAAATATTCCATTCCAGACAATGTACCAGCCATTATAGGCCCAGAGCTACTCCATTGTTTTCAATGGCGCTCCCAACATTCCAATGTTCTAATACAGTTTGCTTCATTTTACTCTCCGAAAATGACTTCCGTCAATTAATCAAATCTCTGATGTCAAACGCATTGTTTATCAACTGTTTGAACCACTTACTTAGGAAGTCATGAACTTTGGCATTTAGAAAAAAATTGTATCAGTGTAGATTTGATTGTTATATGTCAGAATATTTAGGTCACAAATATCAACAGCTTACTAAATTGACTTCAGAATATTGATTACCAATATATCGTCAAGGTAACCATAACAGCGAGGTATAGATTTTCTATTCTTAACTCCAAATCAATAACCTTGAACATAAAATATATTGTCAGGTTGTATGGATGAAGATAAGCATAGTAAAGCTATAATTGTATCTCATAAACAGTAGTATATATTCTAATGTCTATACTTCTTGTCGGACAATTTAATAAAGTGTCTACATTCTGGCACAAAAATGCTTTGAATGTTATTTTAAAATTGCTGCCGAGACAGTATATGGTCCAGTGTGGGGCCTAAAAAATACTTCCAGTGTCTAGACTTACCATCACCAGAGAATGTGGAAGGACAATGGACTACCATAAATCCGTAAAGATAAATTTGGCCAGATGTTTTTCCAGCAAGGCACATCCCAAACGCAGATAAAGTAGAGCTTTAAAATCATTCAATTAAAACAGAAAAATCCCAAAGTCCATAGCAAGTGAATATGTTGGGTGGCGGAGGTAGGTTTCTGGACAAATTTGTGGGATACAGACATTGGTGTCAATTCACCAAAATGCAAGAAGTAGTGGAGGTGACATCATCCAAACATTAAGCCACTGACGGCATCACAGGAAGTGAAATCACACTACTATTTGACCCCAACAATGGCATTAAGGTAGCAATACCACCGAACTCCCAAAAGCAACAATCAAGGAAATATATATATATATATATATATATATATATATATATATATATATATATATATATTATCTACTGGCGGTCGCCAGTAGATAGTTATAGTTAGCACCTATTTTCCATAGGAAATTCACAACATTCTATTTGAAATAACTTTGGCGCCGGTTGACGAATCTTTGCGAAATTTTCAAAACTCGTGGCCCGCTCTGGTCCGCTCCTATCCTGAAAGTCTCGGGGTGATTCGTCAAGTGGGGGCCGAGAAACAAGGGGGGTCCCAAAACGTGTTTTCCCCATGCAATTTTCCATAGGAACCTTTCATCGCAGCTACAGCCCGAACTGCTGAACGGAATTACACCAAATTTGGCAAAAAGGTAGCCCTTGGTTCAGAGACGTGCCTTTTGCTTAAATGGTGTAAATCCGTTCAGTAGTTCCTGAGAAATTTGAAAAAGAAAACACATATATATCTGGGCGGAGCCTAACCACACATGTCATCGTGAGATCTGATTGGCTGTCAGCACTTCATCCTGGAATTGCTGGCAGCCATCTTGGGACCAATATAAATGATAGTACCCCATTAAAATGCATTGTAGTGAATCGAAGATTTTGAGGGTTACCAAAAGGAGAACTATAAAGGGTGATAACAGACTTTAGTTATATTAGAATTCATTTGTTGATGGTACCATACTAATTTTAGGAATTGTGGTGTGTTCTAAGGTGGTTTTACCCTGTGAAAAATCCTTCTGCTGGGATATCATGAATCATGTTTGAGAGAAAACTATTTTCTCATACTTTTCCCATTGAGGTTTGGAAGGTGATCTAGAAGCTAAAATGAGAGCATATTTTCTGTAAATTCACATTATCTTTCTCAGTCATGTGAGAATGAAGTCTGACATTCTCAGTAAAACATGTACATCCAACAAGGGCAGAGACTGTCAGTTGATTCCTTTGTGTTCTACTGCAGCTTCCCAGAGTGTTCTAAAGAACAACTAGAGTGCTAACAGCCTTACTTATGACAAAAGTATGGCACACCTGAAGCCATCTTGATTGGAATAAACTGGTAACACTTAAAACATTTAATTTAAAAAGGAACAAAATGATGGGGTTCATTTTGTCATAGAAATTATGGTTAGTGCTGTAGAAAGAAAAATTAGGACATGTTTCAAGTGTGATCTCAAATATCTTCCTGTTATATTTCAACAGGAGCAGCCTGTCAGTTGATGCCTTTGTGTTCTACTGCAGCTTCCCAGAGTGTTCTAAAGAACAACTAGAGCGCTAACAGTCTTACTTATGACAAACGTATGGCACACCTGAAGCCATCTTGATTGGAATAAACTGGTAACACTTAAAACATTTAATTTAAAAAGGAACAAAATGAGGGGGTTCATTTTGCCATAGAAATTATGGTTAGTGCTGCAGAAAGAAAATTTAGGGCATGTTTTAAGTGAGATCTCAAATCCTCTTCTATTTCATTAGAAAATTCTGACATGCAGACTGAAACAATCACTTTCAATACCAGCAGTAGACTTCCAGTTAACTCCCTGGTGAGCAGTAGCTTTACTACAGTGATCTAATGAACAACTAGAGTGCTAACATTCTGAATTTATGGCAAATGTGTGACACATCTGAATGCCTTCTTGATGGAATCAAAGTAAAAAACTGAAAGCATTTCCTACTGAGGAGACTGCAGTAAATGACGAAATTAGGAAATTTCATAACAAATAAGTCTCCTAAGATGGCCACCAGAGAAAAAAGAGCCCAAATGTAGCACAAATATCACCCAGATGTAGCCCACATATAGCCCAATGACAGAAGTGTGCAAAACACTTTTTATTTTTATTTTTTCTGCAGTTTTATATAGTGCAAACTGGTCAGGTATTGAAGCGTTACATCTTACTTGGACCCCTTATTGCGTATTTTGCACGAAGTACATGAGATTGATCTTGCGAAACATTGAACTTTACGATTCTGTTAACCTGAAGTTGCTCTGAACCGGGCTTTGTAACACCCGTTTTACCTACTGGTTTTAATTAATTCTCACTGTATTGTATTAGGAAAGAGGATTTACTGTTTTTATGTACACTTTTATGATCTATGTTTCTAAATCAGATCAAATAAAGTTTAATGAATTCTATGGCAGGACGGAGGCGAGGATTATGCATATCTTTCCTCACTTTATTTGCATAGCAGTTCAAAGAAAACGTAACACAACAATCATTAAACAAAAGACTACACAACCCATGAACCATTAGGGGGTAGTCTCCAAGGCAACTATAGTCCAATCATATCACAGTCCATCATATATAATATCGTGACGTCCCTTCCGCTTCCTCTTTCTTCACTGCTCGTCAGTTAAGTGCATTCCTTACATTCTTGGCTTAATCTGATGTTGTTGCTGTTTGTATAGCGGTTTCTTGTGCACGTTATTAGCATTATTGCCTTGGTATTGTTTCATATTCCCTGCGCAGCAGGCTCTTGCCCGAGCACGTTCTCCCCCTCGCAGTTTCTCCCGTTGTGTGCTCTGCGTGCAGTGAGATCCTGTCAGGCGCGTCTGGTCCGAGCGAGGCAGCTCCGTCGAGTGCTCCCGCTGGTTTTTACGCGCGTTTGGGAATCTGGTCACTCCTTTAGTGTCCGCTTGATTCCCGACCAACCCTCGCCTAATTTTGACACCGCTACGTGGTGATTTCCCCACACGGCCACGGTAATTGGTATTGCGCCTCAGTCTATTCTTATAACAGCTTCGGGGAAAGCCCAGCTGTTGGAGCACCGGCGAGGGGGCTGTCTTAAGGATTTTAAGGGCATTTGTTCTGTGCTCACACCCTCTGCTATCATGTCTTCTCCAGAAGACCATTTTTACTCCTCCTACCAGGAAGTGGAGGAGGAATGGCCCCCAACTTCTCCCTCCAGCAGTGGACCAAGCCCTCTTCTGGCTATTTCTAGGGCGCTGGCTCCTCTTAGGGATCAGGTTGATAAGCTGGCGAAAAGCATCCCTGGGGTGTTCAATGACCCAGATCTGGTGGTGGCGGGTCCAAGTAGCTCCCAGATGGGGAATAAAAGGGCCGTTAAGCATAACGCGGGGCACTTGGAAGGATTTGATAAACTTACGGAGACCTTCCTCAAGAGTGCGCGAACGCTAAAACATGCACCCTGCCCTACACTACCCAAACATAACTGCAATACCCTAAACCCTAAAACACTACCACCAGCACGACTCCCTACACTACCCAAACACCACTGCACTACCCTAAACCCTAAAACACTACCCCAGCACGACTCCCTACACTACCCAAACACCACTGCACTACACTAAACCCTAAATATACCCCCAGCATGACCTCCCACACTACACAAACACCACTGCACTACCCTAAACCCTAAAACACTACCCCCAGCATGACCCCCTACACTACCCAAACACCACTGCACTACCCTAAACCCTAAAACACTAACCCCAGCATGACCCCCTACACTACCCAAACACCACTGCACCACCCTATACCCTAAAACACGACCCCCTACACTACACAAACATGACTGCTCTACCCTAAACCCTAAAACACTACCCACAGCATGACCCCCTTCACCACACAAACACCACTGCACTAACATAAACCTTAAAACACTACCCCCAGCACAACCCCCTACACTACACAAACACCACTGCACTACCCTAAACCCTAAAACACTACCCCCAGCATGACTCCCTACACTACCCAAACACCACTGCACTACCCTAAACCCTAAATCTACCCCCAGCGCGACCCCCTACACTACCCAAACACCACTGCACTACCCTAAACCATAAAACACTACCCCCAGCATGACCCCCTACACTACACAAACACCACTGCACTACCCTAAACCCTAAAACACTACCACCAGCATGACCCCCTACATTACTCAAACACCACTGCACTACCCTAAACCCTAAAACACTACCCCAGCACGACCCCCTACACTACCCATACACCACTGCACTACCCTAAACCCTAAAACACTACACCCAGCACGACCCCCTACACTACTGCACTAGCCTAAAGCCTAAAACACTACCCCCAGCACGACCCCCTACACTACCCAAACACCACTGCACTACCCTAAACCCTAAAACACTACCCCCAGCACGACCCCCTACACCACCCAAACACCACTGCACTACCCTAAACCCTAGAAAAGAAACCCCCACCCCATGCCCAATCCCCCTTACCTCTCACTCCTCATGGTTCCTCTCTCCTCATGGTTCCTGCTTCACGTCATCTCTGAGGGAGGTGCACGTCGTTGTGAGGAAACGGAACAGCCTCTGTTTCCTTACAACGACATGGATCGTCTACATGTTTTTAGAATGCATGGTCATTTACCATACATACCTTTACAACAAAATTCGTTGTAAAGGCATGTGTGGTAAATGACCATGCGTTCTAAAAATGCGTAGTAATGACTTTGTGATGTACAACGCATGCGTGGTAATGCATGCGTTGTAATGGTATCGCAAAGTAAAAAGTCGTTGTAACGGCTGTTTACCGATCGAAGCTGGCCCCTGTTCTTCAGTGAGATGTTTATTTGATTAATTAGGAGGAAGGAATGTGTTTTTACCGAAAAATGCATTCCCGGCTGTTGTATTGTGAAAGTGTCCGCGTGGCCTGGTTTCACTTCCGGTGAGAGAGTGGAAGAGTCTGTTTGGATCTAAAGGAGTTCTGTTGTTGGACAGGGCCGGCGCGACATGTCATCAGAAAACATAGCTAATGGAAAGCATCCTCCCTGAAGTGTGGAGGAGTGCCATGAGAGGTCAACGAGTGTGCGTCCCACCGCAGTATGACCGTACCGCGTGACCCATGTGCCGCCTCCAGGGTACGGGAGGCAGAAGCGGCATCGCAGGTCATCTTGAAGACCGTTGTAGCACTAATTCTACATTTTGGTACTAGGGCATTTTAACTTCGTTGTTCCTGCCAGATACAAAGAGAAGATCCTGTGTTATTCAGTGCCCTTGTTACCTTTTTTGTGGGTTGTGGTGCTTGTCACTTCGCTGCCCCGCCGGTGCACACGACTGGGCACCCCACCTCGTGTGCCATCTGCAGGGCCTCTGCCCTCGGATCACTGGTTTCGGTTTCTGGAGTGGCAACATAAACAGTTGCTCCCAAAGGACTAGCCTGAACACTTAGGTAAATATCCCCTGCACCAGCATTCCACGGAAATTCTTTCCTAGCTCTCCCACGTCAACGAGCACGGCTCCGCTCGCGACACCGTATGACGTCATCGGAGCCATAAGAGGACCTCGTCGGCATGCTGACGTCAGTTCCACCCATTTTTTCCGTGCCACCGAGGTAAACAGGGGACCGAGACATTTTCACATGTATACATAGTATAATAAATATATATATATTCACTGAAAAACCATAGGTTTCAGGCACGTTATAGTTAGAAATTAGCATTTAAAAAACCTTAGAAATTCACTGAAAAACCATAGGTTTCAGGCACGTTATAGTTAGAAATTAGCATTTAAAAAACCTTAGAAATTCACTGAAAAACCATAGGTTTCAGGGGCGTTATAGTTAGTTGGACATTTCACTCGTACAAAACCATAGAAATTCCCCGTTATAGTTAGTTCAGCTAACTATAACTCGTGCGCCCGCAATGCACTGCTGATGACGTCACATATTACATCACTTATGACATGGTCAGTGACATCACTCATGACATCACTGATGACATCTCAAATGACATCACTGATGACATCACTGATGACATCATCCAGTGAATGTGTGTTTTTCTGAAAATTAAATATGTTTTATATATGTATATCTCAAGGTCGATGGAAGAATAAATGGGTATATAAGTGTCTAAATGGATGATTTTTTTTGTAAAATTGATTGTATAACTGACTAAGTGTATCTTAGTGAATACATGGGTTAGTGAGTAATGTTTAAATATGAAAATATCAGTATCAGTCTCTCACTTTGTGTATAAGTGGCTGCATGGGTTGGTGAGTAGCTACATGAGTGTCTATATGGGTTATTAGTTGGTTTTTTGAGTATCAGTATGCGTGTCTGAGTGTCTGTATGGTTCGGTGGGGGATATTACTTAGTGCATAGATGCATGAATGAGTGACTCACTGTTTGTATGTGTTGAAGACAGCATGTGTGCAGGACTGTATAGGTGGATGAGTATTTGTATGGGTGTGTTAGTGAGTGAATGACTGTCTCAATAGTGTCTTTATGAGTAACTACATATATTTAAACTAGTATATGTGAGTATTGGTGTATATAAGTGAGTATATGTGAGAGTGAGAGATTGGAAGAGTTCCTGTACAAATAAGTAGGTGTTTCTATAAGTGATTGTTTAAGAGAGTAAGTATGTGTAAGTTTCTGTAGAAGTAAGTGTGGTAGTGTGTGTATAACTGTATATGCAAGTAAATGGATGTTTGATACTTTGTTTGCATGTGTGACTATGTGTGTGAGTAACTCTATGGATGAGTGGCGGTGTGTAACAGGATGTATAGGTGTATGAGTACATATGATGAGTGAGTACATGTATGAGTGACTGTATAGGGACTGTTGGTGAATGAGTGGATGTGTGTGTAGATCTTGGAATTACTGAATAGGTGGGTTGTAACTGGTATTGGTATGTCCATTGTTTTGAAAATGTTAGTTTGTATTTTTGAGTGTGTGTATCAAAGGTTATATTAGGGTGAGAGGAGGTCTGCCACTCTATCACAAGGATGATGTCATCAGTGATGTCATTTGAGATGTCATCAGTGATGTCATGAGTGATGTCACTGACCATGTCATGAGTGATGTAATATGTGACGTCATCAGCAGTGCATTGCGGGCGCATGAGTTATAGTTAGCTGAACTAACTATAAAGGGGGAATTTCTATGGTTTTGTACGAGTGAAATGTCCAACTAACTATAACGCCCCTGAAACCTATGGTTTTTTCACTGAATTTCTAAGGTTTTTAAATGCTAATTTCTAACTATAACGTGCCGGAAACCTATGGTTTTTCAGTGAATATATGTATATATATATATATATATATATATATATATATATATATATATATATATATATATATATATATATATATATATATATATTATCTACTGGCGGTTGCCAGTAGATAGTTATAGTTACAACCTATTATCCATAGGAAATCCGCGACATTCTATTTGAAATAACGTTGGCGCCGGTTGACGAATCTTCGTGAAAGTTTCCAACTTGTTGGGGCGCTCCGCTCCGCTCCTACCCTGAAAGTCTCGGGTGATACGTGAAGCGGGGGCCGAGAAAAAGGGGGTCCCAAAACGCGTTTCCCCATTCATTTTTCCATAGGAACCTTTAGTCGCAGCTACAGCCCGAACTGCTGAACGGAATTACACCAAATTTGGCAAAGAGGTAGTCCTTGGTTCAGACTGGTGCCTTTTGCTTAAATGGTGTAAATCCATTCAGTAGTTCCTGAGAAAATCAAAAGTAAAAGTACATATATATCTATGGGCGCGTCGGATACGCGTACCCTCAGCGCACCCTGCGCGCACCGTCCCGATCACGAGCTGCATGCTAATTGGCTGTCAGCTGGCTGTCAACATTCCGATTCAGGAAGTGTTGGCAGTCATTTTGTCCCTCGGTAGAACCGAGGGACAGAAACAAGTGCGCAAAACGCACAAAGGGGGCAGGGTAGAAACACCCTAACCCCCTAGGCCTGCTCAGGGGTCCCACAAGGACCCCTGGGCAAAAAAACATTTAAAAAAAAAAAAAATCGGCAGGATGCGCTCAGGGTGCGCGAATCCTGCCAAAAAAAATCGAAGCGCGGTCTCCGCGCTTCGATGTTAATTGCCCCGGGTGGGCCAAGTCCTGGGGGCATGCTGGGGGGGTTAATTTTATGTGTGGGGGCCTCTAGGGCCCCCAAGCCCCGGGACCGCCACCCCCGGGGCTTTATGCATAATGGTGCGGGAGGGCTCTGAGCCCTCCCGCAGCCCCGGGGACCACCACCTCCCCGGGGCTTCTTTTTTAAATGAAAACCCTGTGTGGGGGCTCCAGCCCCCACACGCCCGGGACCGCCACCTCCCGGGGCACTAAACATTTAAATATGGGGGTCCGTTACGGACCCCCAGAGCCCCGGGACCACCACCTCCCTGGGGCTGTGCACACGATGGGAGGGGGCCGCGCGGCCCCCTCCTGGAGCCTGTGGTGGCCCTGGGGACCGCCACCCCCAGGGCCGGCTCCTGCAGTGTCCCGGGGTGCCTACCCCCGGGACACTGCTGTTTGCAATGACAGGACGGAGCCTCGCGGCTCCCGTCCTGTCATTGCAAACTTGCTTGGATATTGGAAGAGAGAGCAGGAAACCTGCTCTCTTCCAATATCCAAGCTGATTGCTTTTCACATGGGGAGCAGCATGTTAGCTGCTCCCCATGTGTAAAGCACTGCCGGCTCCCGTAGGACACGGGGAGCCGGCGGGACTGTGGGGGGTTTGGGGACCCCCCACAGTCCCCAACGAAGGGCCAGCCCCGGGGGATGGGGTCCCCGGGGCAAGTAGTGGCTCGGGAGGGGGCCACGCGGCCCCCTCCCCAAAGTTTTGAAAAATTATAAAAAATAAAAAAGGGGTATGGCCGGCCCGAGGGATGGGGTCCCCGGGCCTTAAAATGGCCAGAGGAGGGGGCCACGCAGCCCCTCAAAATATTAAAAATAAAAATAGAGGCCATGCCCCGGGAGATGGGGTCCCCGGGGCCAATACAGGCCTGGGGGAAGGGGGCCACGCGGCCCCCTTCCCGTTTTTTTTTAATTTAAAAAGGGGTAAGGCCCTGGGGGATGGGGTCCCCAGGGCCCAAAACAGAAAAAAAGGAAGGGGGCCACACAGCCCCCTTCAGGGGACAAAAAAAAACAAACAAAAAAACGATCGGGCCCGCAGGCCCCGCCCCTTCCTTCACCACTCTGCAAACGCGCCCTGGCGCGTTTGCAGAGGGGAACGAATTCCCCTTGAATACTGGGGGTCCCTGGGGCCAACTAGCCCACCAGGAACCTCCAGTATGCGCCAGGGGCTGCCTTGCAGAGAGGTGTACAGAGGCCACGCCCCTTTTACACCTCTCTGCAACGCAGCTCTGTGGCGCTTTTGGAGGTATATGGTGGGCTAGTTGGACTCCGGGGACCCTCAGGATTCAAGGGGACTTAATCCCCCAACTTAAAACGCGCCACGGGCGCGTTTGCACAGTGGTGAAGGGAGGGGGCGGGGCTTCAGGTGACATGTGTGCAAACAGGCCCCGTGGCGCGTTTTAAGATGGGGAATTAAATCCCTTCAATCCTGAGGGTCCTCGGGGCCAACTAGCCCAACAGGTACATCCAGAAAGCGCCACAGAGCTGCGTTGCAGAGAGGTGTAAAGGGGTGTGGCCTCTCACACGTCTCTGCAACGCAGCTCCCTGGCGCATATTGGAGGTTCCTGGTGGGCTAGTTGGCCCCTAGGGACCCTCAAGATTCAAGGGGACTTAATCCCCCAACTTAAAACGCGCCACGGGGCGCGTTTACACAGATGTAACCTCAGGCCCCGCCCCTCCCTTCACCATTGTGCAAATATTCCTCTAAAATCAGCCGAAATACGAATTCCGATTTACTCACCTGTTATCAGGAGAGACCTCAGTGCTGCATCTTTCAGCCCAGTACTGATCTTGAAAAGTAATTTTAACCGTACTTACCGGTAACTTGAATTTCCTTCATAGGCTAACATTGACTGGTTTCACTTGGAAATTCTTCTAAGTGTGGAGTTTTGGAACTTTAAAATATTCCTCTAAAATCAGCCGAAATACGAATTCCGATTTACTCACCTGTTATCAGGAGAGACCTCAGTGCTGCATCTTTCAGCCCAGTACTGATCCTCAAAAGTAATTTTAACCTTACTTACCAGTAACTTGAATTTCCTTCCATAGGATATCATTGCCTGCTTTTTGCTGAAAAAGTTTCTAAGTGTTGATTTTTGAAACATACAAATATTCCTCTAAAATCAGCCGAAATCCAAATTCTGATTTACTCACCTGTTATCAGGAGAGACCTCAGTGCTGCATCTTTCAGCCCAGTACTGGTCCTGAAAAGTAATTTTAACCGTACTTACCAGTAACTTGAATTTCCTTCCATAGGCTAACATTGACTGGTTTCACTTGGAAATTCTTCTAAGTGTGGAGTTTTGGAACTTTAAAATATTCCTCTAAAATCAGCCGAAATACGAATTCCGATTTACTCACCTGTTATCAGGAGAGACCTCAGTGCTGCATCTTTCAGCCCAGTACTGATCCTCAAAAGTAATTTTAACCGTACTTACCGGTAACTTGAATTTCCTTCATAGGCTAAGATTGACTGGTTTTCAGCAAAAAGTTTCAAAGTGTTGATTTTCACAAACTACAAATATTCCTTAAAAATCGCCTGTATGACTTAAACGCATTTTTTCAACTGTTTACAGGAGATGCACCAGTGCTGGATCCAGGATCCAACACTGAGTAAGAAAAAGTAACGATAACAGTTTTTACCTGCTAAGTGAATTTCCTTCCATAGGATAACATTGGTGATTCTATGAGAAAAAGTTTCTAAGTGTCAACTTTTAAAATACAATAATATTCCTTAAAAATCACGACTGTAACCAAAACGCTTTTACTCAACTGTTTACAGGAGATGTACCAGGACTGAATCTAGGATCCAGTCCTGTGGTTACAAAAGTAATCCATAAAGTAACTAATTGCATTTAACTAGAAATTCACATTGAGCTGAATGTTGCATTGTGTTTGAAAATGTGTTGCCCATTGCAACAACTGTAACTACTGTACTTAAAAGTCTATTGCCTATCTGCAAAGTATTTAAACTAAAGTAATTCATTCTGAGAAAGTATTTTTGTAATGTAATGTATAATGTAATTACAATGTAATTTAAAAATAAAGGGGCCCATTACGATGGCGGGCGGAAGCACAACCGCCGTGCTGGCGGATGCAAAAGCACCAGTTACCGCCGGCACGCAGCAGTCCACACGCCCGCCCAATTACGATGCGAAAAGTAGGCCAAACACCGCCGGCAAGCCAGCAACACCGTCCGCCATCAAAGTGCGCCCGTACACGTAGCGGCGCAGCCCAACTGACACACACCGTCCGACGAAACACGTCCCGCCCAGCGCATAAATTACGATGCCGCAAACAAACGGCTCCCACGGCCAAGAGATACCGTACGACAAACCGAAGCGGTAACACGGACGCCGAGCACGGACAACGAAAAAGCGGCTCCCCCGAGCATGAATCCAGCACTGCAGGCACTCCCCATGCTCCTGCTGATGCACCACCAAGGACGCAACGTACCGCGGAGACGCAGGTAGGCACACACACAACAAGTGCACGCAAACAGCGCACACAGTGCAAGGGCGGAAAAAGCGGACAACCCCCCACCAGCGCGTGTACACAACACATCCACCATCGCATCCACATATGACACACAGGCCAAATCGTAACATCGCAGAACACATGTGTACACACCACCTGGGACTAGGAACCAACCACCCCGTCACGGCCCCAAAGCGGCGATGACGCCGCCACACATGCGCACAACGCAGAGGCCAACCGCAGCGCCATGCATGCGTCGCACACAGACACAGGGACACAACCAAGCAGCACACACATCAGCCCCACCTCGAACGCACATGACACGTGACAGGCCGGCCACAGACATGTCCCCAACGCCCAATTCACGGACAACACCCAACGCCACACAACCGACGCACACATGTCAGTGAAGACACGCAACAGCAGGACACACCCCAGTGTAACAAACATGGCGTAGCACACAGCGGCGGCAACACCAACTAGGAGAAGCAGGGCCCCTTCGGGAAGAGGAACGCCAGTACCACACAGAAACACCCATACCACCCTGCACATATGAACAAGACATATAAAACGGAACACCAAAGAGCCCGGGGACCGACAACAGGTGGCCCAAGAATAACATTCACACACAAGGCCCAACGCAGAGCGGAAAGGCAGCCTGCCGCCCACACAAGGGAGAGCAGACAGCACTGAATGACCTTCCATTCCAACTCCGAAACCACAGCCCTACGACAGAAGCCGGTGAATACAGCCATTGTCCAAGAATAGACCAACACAGGCATGCCGAGGAGACCGACCACAGGGCAGATAGCGCATATCACAGAAGCACACAACGGACGGGGAAGAAAGAAGAAAACACTCCCCCATGTCGTCCACATGCAAGTTAATTGGAAGGAGTCACACAGCACTGACCTTGAACTGTCTGAGAAGCATGTGGGAAGAGGGCCCGTGTCCTCCAAACAAGCCAACAGAACACAAGTCCTGTCTCCCTACGACTACACAGAGCTCACAGCAACCCCGGAGCGTGCACATTGCAGACTGCACACACAGCCGGAGCACGCCACCTCAACGAACCGCTGCGAAATGGCAACCGCAACACACCTACCCAACTACGCCGAACAGCTCAAGCTGTACAAAACCAACCTGTGCCATACATTGGGATGCGATCTCCTGTCCCTGCTGAACGTAAGTTACCGACTGACTTACCGCATCACATTGTTCAGCTGCGTCATGCCCGTCTTCTACTGTCGGAGGTGTCCCTACCAGCATCCCGTCGAGATATGCCTCTCCAACCCGGCATGTCTGAAGGCGGACCTGCTACCACTACTCCTCCCTCTGGACGCACCCGACAGGGCCTGCTCTGCCTATGGGGGCATGGCGTATGTGGCCAACATCGCACCCACACTGAAATGGGACCACTGTGCCTCCACACGACGGATCATCGATAACAGCTACATCGAATGTCACCCAGCATGCCCCATCATGGTCCTCCAAGGGACAACCTACGAACAACACCTTGACAGCCACCATCCGCTACATTGGCTGGCAAACATGTACACCACCAATGACATGGAAGCCCTGCTGGACGGCATCGCATACCTGACAACCTGTAAATACGTCGGACCACAACGCAGGTTCCCCGAGTGACCTATGATGTCCAACCCCGCACCCATGCTCAGCTTCCGCACGGACTGGCCAGTCACCACCACAACAGCCATACCAAACGACCGGCAACTGTAACCACACCATCAACGACATCGCCATGACATCGGATATGACCGGGACATGCACACTGTTCCCCATCACATCCAGGAACACCGCATGCATCGTGGGAGGCAGTGGCATGGGCTCTGTGTATCGCACCCACATGGACGGAACTGCACGAACAACCAGGACACGACATGGATCCAGCGCCCATGGACACACACACCGCTCAGTGGACATGAATAGGTCGCCTGGAGTCTGTGGGTGCTGCACCCCTCCCACCCCCGCCCCGGGAATCCCATACCAGGACCTTTGCATGGACGACAAGTGCATACAACAACAACACGACCCCAGTGACTGTGACATGTCCAGTAACCACCACAGTGCAACAACAAGTGGCACGCCGCTGCATGCACGCAAGCACATGCCCTGATGTCATCTCACATGCACGCGTGCATGAGGAACAACCGCAGCAAACCTGTCACATGGAACTGAGATGGACTGTGCCCATGATGCCAAGCGGTCTGGTAGGCTACATGTATACCGTCTGTGTCAAAGTCCGCAGCTCCGCAGCTATACGTAAATGTACATTAGCACAGCCTTGGCCAAGCAGATGTCACTCTGAAGCCCACATCCCACATGCAACAGCCAATCACATGTAACCCCACTCCCTATCCCATTTGCAATCATGCTCAGTATATCCTCAACATGTATTCCGCTGCCAGTAGTGTCCACTATACTGCATCACAGAGGACAGAAGACTCAATATAATGTTTGAAACCAAAACTGTCTCCGCTGACTCATTTCACGAGTACGAATGAGAGAGGATGAGAGTATGTGAAGTACACAGCAGTCGTGACATGACCATGTAGTCCACTGGTATTGGATGTCAACGCAAATGAGTAGCACTACTGTGGAAGACACACATGTGTCGTGTGAAGTCGTATGGACGCAGTGCTCAGGTGGGTGGGTGCGACGGGTAGATGCGCACATGCCAAGTTGGAGCACGCCGTGTTGGGAGGGGTCATGAACAGTACACCACCGCTTCCCTGGGCATTGTGAGAGGACACCTGTCGGGGGAGTGAACACGTGTGTGCATAGCAGCCGGGCACACGTACAAAGCGGTACCAGGCGCACCTCAGCCCACCCTCTGTGGACAAGCTGGATCCTGTTGTGCGCCCGCCATGCCCCTGACAAGGCACACACAGCCCCAGTCGACCAGGTGTAACCCCAACATAGTCAATCCGCACAGGCGATACAGGGCACGGGATGGCAGTGGAGCATGGTGTGTGAGAGGTCTCCTCGCGCTCCTCCTGGTCATATCACGCAGGCAATAGAACCTCAACGTCTAGCATGGCACAAGTCAGATGGAAGTGTAGGGGACGCACCACAGCACGAGCAGCACTGACGCCACGGGAGGTGGCTCGCACCATCCCATCCATTGCCCATCATACCAACCACGCCACATGCCATTGCGACTAAGTGCAAGCGCGTGCGCCACCACCCCCGAGCCCTCCCCAGAGAGGCCAAAGAGTGAATGTGTGGGCCATCAGCCACAGACGGACGCGGCCTGGCCGCAAGGGCAGCCACAGCCACTGGGTGTCGCAGGTGGCGGATCCGGAAGGCGAAGACTGTGATGCATAGTCCATGCAGGCCGGGTCTCCATTTGGGGCACCACGCAGGTGGACGGCGTCCCGCGACACATCATACCCTGAGACAGCCCACTCGTGCAACTGGACCCACACATACACTCCTTGCCCTCTCTGGTGCGAGCTTGGGGCTGCCTGTGCAAGCGCTAGCCTCGCAGGTGAGCATGCATATTGGGGGAGCGAGGGGAGGACATGAGGGCTGGGGCGAAGATGACTGTATCACTGTCAGTTAGTACAAGGGATGACCCAGATGTGGAAAGGAAGAGACGTGTCCCGTGTGTACTGCAACTAGTCGCCAATCCAACTACCCCCCATGTCCGGAATGTAAGCCCGCACCTAGGCCCGCCCATCCGCCACATCGAACATACCACCAGCACGACAACCTTCCCATTCGAAACACTGACTGGGGGTGGCGACCAGTGAACAATCATGTGTAGCCTACCCACGCGTACATGTGGGCCCTCCATGATCCATGTCACTTGCGGCAAAGTCATGACATGCGCAATGAGGGAAGTGAGGAGAGCTGTCCGCCCCACGCGCAGAAGGTGCATCAGCTCCACAGACCCAGCAGCGAGTCCAGCAGGGGTCACATGTGCAGGGGCAGCTGTGCCTGGTGTGAAGGCACATGCATATAGACAGCACATCGACCAATGTGTAGTCTGCCCACATCTACAGTCCATCATCATGCGGACATAGGAATTGAACACAGGGCAACACATCTTAGTTGGTGCACCCACCGTGACCAACAATGCGCAATCATCAACGTACCCGCCCTGTGCATGGCCCCCACCCAACGGAGGCACATCCAATGCCACCATCCCACACACACAAGCCTTCCACGGAACATGCTGTGTCCAATGGTCAGTACAGAGTCAGCGCCCATGTGGTGGATCCTGAACAGGAGACACATGCACACACATGCCAGCTCCCACTGTGTACGTCTGCCACCTGGCACGTGCAATGTAACCTCTCACCTGTGACGTGTGACTGCAAGCACACAGCCGTCTTGGCATGGGGCTGTCAATGTGGACACCTGTCAATGTTTCGGGAGGTGTGATCCGTACAGTGCTGTACATAGGGTGCAGTGCTGACACCTACTACTGTCTCATATCCCCTCGTGCCACAGGTCCCACTTGTTTTGGCCGCTCAGCCTGTGCCCACATCGTCGTCGTCGTGTGCCATACTCATCCAGCCGCGGAAGCAGTTCCATGCTCAGCAGACATAGCACAACTGGAACGAAGCATAA